>JADRCD010204647.1:0-14993 GCA_019843815.1 Montemys delectorum | reverse complement strand
TAGCTGAGTAGTACTCCATTGTGTAGATGTACCACACTTTCTGTATCCATTCCTCTGTTGAGGGACATCTGGGTTGTTTCCAGTTTCTGGCTATTATAAATAAGGCTGCTATGAACATGGTGGAGCATGTGTCCTTATTACATGATGGAGCATCTTCTGGGTATATGCCCAGGAGTGGCATGACTATGTGTTCTGGTAGAACTATGTTGTTTCCCTTTAGACTTAAATTTATCTGTGAATTTCCAGATACCATCCTCTATGTTAGTTTATATTAACCAAATCATGCTGTTCAATCTCCATTTTCATCTAGTGCAAAAACTTTACAAAAAGAAGACAAAGGAATGTACTGTCTGTCCCTGGGTCCCATGTTGGTTAAGAGTGTATGAATGACTGCTGGCAAGATAGCTTAGTAAATTATGCCAGCCAAACATGACCACTGAGTTGGATTCCCCAGTTCCTCGTATTGGAAAGAAGGAACTGAGTTCCGCAAGCTGTCCTCTTGCCCATCAGGAATGTTATCCCCAAATAATAATAAACTAAGTATAATATTTTTAAAAAACATATAATAAATATTATCTAAAAATTAAGCAATAGAGTTTTAAAAACAAGTAATGGTTTAATCGTTGTTATTGTTTGGGTGTAGGGTATAAAGCTTCCTTTATACAGGCCCATCTCTTTGAAAATCTGATCTGAACATGATGACATTACACAGGGAGAATGAACCACTTTGGACCATAGCTAGGGAGGATGAGTGGATCACACAGAATGGGTTTTGTATATCATGAACAATCTGACTCAACTCTCTGCTTTGTAAGAAAAACATAAGGATCCTCTGCCATGCAGTTCTGGCTCCACAGAAAATCCCAGCCTTTCTAACATAATGATGTTCTCTCAAACCAGATGCCCAAGTTAGTCCCCCATTTATTAACTTCTGTCAGGTGATTCCTGACATTGACAAAACAGGTCTTTATATTATTCTCCTTTCTGAACTTGTGGTTTAACATCCTGACAAAAAGTAACTTTCGGTCGATAACGAGTTTATTTTGGCTTAGCTTCCAGAGGAACGGAGTCCTTCCTGGTGGAAAACTATAACAATCATCAGAGAAGCCATTGCTACAGGATTAGAACATTGCTTGATATATGTTATCTACATATACAACACAGAGAACAAGAGATGGGAAACTGTTAAAACTCTAAAACCTGCTCTTAGTGTTATGCTTCCTTCAGGAAGGGCCCACCTCCTGAAACTTTCTAAACTCTGTTTCCAGATGGGTTTTGTAGAAAATATTTAATCCCAATTCCAGGTTTCTACTCCACCTTTGACCATTTAGTTCCTGGGGTAGGAGGGAAGGGCACACAATCTTTATATTCATAACAAGTCTAAAGCAGATATCTACCATTTTTGCTCTTAGAAACTACATTCATATCTATAACCAGGAATTATTAAAATCATGTTTCATCTGGGCTGCTTTTAATTGTAGTTGGACAGTCTTCAAGGCCATGCTTTCTTTGCTGCCAACCTTCTCTCTGTCTTCTTTTCTCTCCCCTCATGGAGATGCCAAAGTCAGGAACACCAACGCTTGCCTATCTCAATCCTGCCCAGCTAAAGGCTATAAGGATATGCATTCACCAATCAGAAATAACTTGGAAACAAGGTCACATAGCATCACTGAGTCTGCCTGTGGGACTCTTTGGTCTCTGAGGCAACCAGGCCTTGTGGGTCCACACTTAGCATTACAGTACATAGAACAGACCAAACCTCAATAGCCAGAGGCAGGTTATTGAAACACATGAACCTCTATGGAACATTTTATCCTGAAATAGCACCTTAGCTATTACAGATAGCCAATACCAGAAAATGGGTTTGTTGCTGTGACATAATTAATCATGCTGCTCCCAATTTTCAGGGGAACTGTGGCAGTATTTGAGGTGGGCTTGAGAAGTCCTAGAATGGCTGCAGCCAAAACTTACATTCTGCTGAGTTTTGAAAAAACTGTATTAAATCAATATATGTATACACTAATATATATACACTAATATGTATACAATATTGTAGTGGCTATTCCTGGTTGTCAACTTGACTATATCTGAAATGAACTACAATCCAGAATTAGAAGGCTCACCTGTGGCCCTAATCTGGAGACTGAGAGATACAAGTTTCTCACCTGAATCTTGGCATGGAGACCTTCAGGAATAGTGGCTATAAATCCCAGAGGATTAACATAGAAAGCTCTATGAGTTCAAGATCATCTGGGGTTAAAGGTGTGGTGGCACACACCTTTAACCTGGACCACACTTTTTGCTGGAGACCCATATAAGGACATTGGATGAAAGAAGGCTCTCTCTGCTTTGCCTGCTCGCCTTGTGGGACTGAGCAACTACTAGATCCTTGGACTTCCATTCACAACTGCTGCCAACAGTTGTTGGGAGTTGATTGTTGGGAGTTGGACTACAAACTGTAAGTCATCAGTAAATTCCTTTACTACAGAGAGACTACCATAAGTTCTGTGACTCTAGAGAACCCTGACTGAGACAAATATATATACAATATGTATACAATAATATATATACAATAAAGGATTTGGTTGTAATATTCCATAGAGAAACAAGGGTCACATCAGAATCAGGATTGTGGGCATTAATGATGCATTCTAGAAAATAAAGTGTCACTCCCTGCTCCTCTTATGTTATTCAGATGTGGTAAAATAAAAAAAAAATTAATAAACTATTCTCATCAGAGAGTGACATTAAAACTTACAACACTGATGTGTGCTGCTTTTAGGAAATTGAGAGAAAGAATCTGGATGAAATATAAAGAATAACAATGTGAAAAGTAAATATTTTATAATTAGGGCATGCATGTGGTTCTGAGTTTCTCCCTGCAGTTGGAGTCTGGGAATTCTGCTAGGGAGGCAAAACAGGAGATGCTAAGCTATACTTCACTTTAAGTCACCATCAGGTGCAGAGCTTGGAAGTGCCAATGAACCACTCAGGTGGGAGAACAATGCAGCTTAAGATGGGGGCTGAGTCAAGGTGAGAAAGGACACAGGTAAGGACGAGGAGTGCAATGGCAGTTGGAAACCATGTGGAGTTGAGCATAAGGGCCTCCTGCCAGCGATGATGAGCCTATGGTGGTGCTCCCAAATTCCTGCAATCTAGATGCCTCTGGAAATCTTGAGGAGTCTGGAAAAGAGGGGGCCCTTGGGTCTGTGAGGGAATGCAGAGGAACATTCTGCAGGAGACTTAGGTAGTGTGGTTCCGCACAATGAAGGCTTCCTCACATGGCAGTTCTTGTAAGAGAGGCAGTCCTTGCTTGTCTATACTGTTTAATCATTGCTCATCCTATATAATGGATTTATACAATTTACTTAGGGTGGACAAGAGATTACGTGCCTTTACAGGTAGGAATATCCAAGAAGGGAAGCGTATTGCTTAAATTTTCTGGGTCCTCCCACCTAAATACCTTATTGGTATTGAGAACTCTGTGCTACAGGTCACATAGAGCTCTTGGTTACACACTCCAGGAGTGGAGCGAGGGTCCTCAGATCAGAGAGTACCTGGGTATCTTTTTTTATTAGATGTTTTTATTTACACTGAAAATTTTATCCCCTCTGAAGACCCCCCCATTCCATCCCCCCTTCTTCCTGCTCACTAATCCACCTGCTCCTGCTTCCCTGTCCTGACATTCCTCTACACTGGAGCATCGAGCCTTTACAAGATCAAGGGCCTCTCCTCTCATTGATGTCCTACAAGGCTGTCCTTAGCTACATATGTGGGTAGGGCCGTGGGTCCCTCCATGTGTACTCATTGGTTGGTGTTTCAGACCCTGGGAGCTCTGGGGGTACTGGTTGGTTCATAATGTTGTTCCTCCTACGGGGCTGCAAAACCCTTCAGCTCCTAGGGTTCTTTCTCTAGCTTCTCCATTGGGAACATTGTGCTTAATCCAATGGATGGCCGTGAGTATCCACTTCTGTATTACTCAAGCACTGGCAGAGCCTCTCAGGAGACAGCTATATGATGCTCCTGTCAGTACGCAGTTGTTGGCATCCACAATAGTGTCTGAGTTCGGTAACTTTATATGGGATGGATACCTAGGTAGGACAGTCACTGGATGGCCTTTCCTTCAGTTTCTGCCTCAAACTTTGTCGCTGTATTTCCTAACATGGGTATTTTGATCCCCCTTCTAAGAAGGACTGAAGTATAAAGACCTCCACATAAAACCAGATATACTGAAGCTAATAGAAATGAAAATGGGGAAGAGCCTCGAGCACATACTCACAGGTGATAATATCCTGAACAGACACCAATGGCTTGTGCTGTAAGATCAAGAATTAACAAATGGGACCTCATAAAATTGCAAAGGTTCTGTAAGGCAAAGGACTCTGTCAATAGGACAAAACGGCAATGAACAGAGTGGGAAGAGATCTTTACCAACCAGATATTCGATAGACAGCTAATATCCAATATATATAAAGAACACAAGAAGTTAGACTCCAGAGAATCAAATAACCCTATTAAAAAAATAGGGTGCCGAGCTAAACAAAGAATTCTCAACTGAGGAATAGCAAATGACCGAGAGGCACCTAAAGAAATGTTCAACATCCTTAGTCATTAGGAAGATGCAAATCAAAACAACCCTGAGATGCCACCTCACACCAGACACAATGGCTAAGATCAAAAGCTAAGGTGACAGCAGATGCTGGCAAGGATGTGGAGAAAGAGGAACACTCCTCCATTGCTGGAGGAATTGCAAACTGGTACAACCACTCTGGAAAACAGTCTGGTAGTTCTCAGAAAATTGGACAAAGTACTACCAGAGGACCCAGCTATATCATTTTTGGGCATAGACCCAGAAGGTGCTGTAAAATGTTATAAGGACACATGTTCTACCATGTTCATAGAAGCCTTAATAGCCAGAAGCTGGAAAGAACCTAGATTTCCAGAGGAATGGATACAGAAAATGTGTTACATTTACAGAATGGAGTACTACTCAGTTACTAAAAAACATGAATTCATGAAGTTCTTAGGCAAATGGATGGAACTAGAAAATATCAGAGTGAGGTAAGCCAATCACAAAAGAACATACAAGGCTTGTACTCACAAGTGGATATTAGCTCAGAAGGTACCTGGGTTTCTGCACCCACTAGATCTTCCCAGTCTTTGAGTGGTGACATGATTCCATTTGCTGTTAGCATTCTGTATAAACTCCACCCCAACAGCTACCTGGCAACAGCCAGTTATGCTCCTCCCCATGGTGACCTGGGAATGCCCAGGTAGGCCTGGACCTATAAAAAGGGCTGCTTGCCCCCTCCTCACTCCCTTACTCCTGCTTCTCCACCTTGCCTCTTGCCCCTTTGCTCCCCCTCTCTACCCATTCCCTTCTCCCCCCCTCCAAGTGGTCAAGTCCAGCCCCCTACTTCTCTCCTCTCTCCTCTCTGTCTTCCTCTGCCTCTACTATCCTCTTAAGTCCCCTCCCCATGCCCTAAATAAACTCTATTCTAAATTATACTGATGTATGTCTGGTCCCTCAGGGGGAAAGGATGCCTCACCATGGGCCCTCCAAGGAACTCCCTTCCCCATACCTCTCCAGAACATATTATTATAGCTCCTTCTGTTTTTATGATCACAACACTTGCCCTACACATGAACAAAACCTAAGTAGCAGACAAGTATATAACAACAAATGTAGTATATCTTAAAGAGATCAGAACCATTAGAGAGAAAAAAAATCTCATTCATTGCAGTAAAGAAAGGAAAAGTTGCTTCAAGAGCAAGACCCCAGCATCAAAGTGTCCAAGGCACAACAACACACATGTTACATTCAAAGGACAGTTCTTGAATACACAATGCCTGAAATAACTTCTTGCTAAAACAGGACCCCTAGGAAATGTGTTCCAAAGTTCAGTCAGACAAAAACAGAAGGACTGCAGCAACACTGGTAAAAGAGAGCCTTTGTGGCAGCAGAAATGGATGTTATATGGGCCAAATTCACACCTTTGAAGGCATAAGGCTGCTAAACCTCATTAAGAAAATTTTGGATTGTTTGGCTAGAAAATTGATGAGGAAAGAGTAGCATTGCTATTTTAGGTTTGAAAATTGGATGATACAATTTTCTTAAGACTGAGGTGCGTTATATTTTTGAAAACTAAGAGATAAATGAAGGTACAATCAATTGATGACAAAATCAAGGATTTTTTTATCCAATTATTACATGATTATCTTATGGAGACATTAAGTGAACACTTAGTGATGTGAGTCTATAATAGTTAGCTTTGGAATCTTCTAGCCATTAAAGTAAGCTATTCATTAAAAATATTATCTGGACTAAAACATTTCATACATTTTTATTATTTAAAATGAAAAAGAAAAAGTGCTAATTTTCTATATTTAAGAGCAACATGCTGATAATATGAAACCTAAAGCAAATATTCAATAATTCCTTCAAGAATTATTATCATAATGTTCATGAACTTTGACATAAAGTTGGTAGGAGAAAAAAATGTATAGAAGTGAGAATATTGACACTATAATATTGTGGTTAAATTATCACAACCTCTTTGGTCTTGCTTAGCTAAGAAGTTAAACATTTTCTTTTCCCAGTCATCTCTTCAAAATGTCTTTTTTATTATTCCATTTGCTTAGCAGGAACTCAGGCAAAATTACCTAGTGCATAGTGTAAATATGTCTGGGTATGACTACAAAGGTATATGTGTTTCTAGAAGCAATCTGTAGAAAAACAATAGAGAGAAAAATACCCAATTTGCAGGCCCCTCTAGACATTTAACATTTTCTACGCTAGCCTGTTCCATAGGGTGTAGCTCCTCTCAGTATTTAGTGTCATCGACAGTATTTGCTGAGAGTCAGGCTCCTGCCTCTCACATTGTGCTTTTAGCATCTACCTTTCATTCCCAGATCATTGCATGGACTGGACGATAAAGAAGTCTTCCTTCTGGAGCCAAGACTCATTTTTTTTTACCCAATGTTCTGCCAACATAAAAACAGCTCCAGAGTCTTATTTCATATTTATACAGAATGCCAAATCTTGTTCCCTTAATTGTCTCAGCTAGGGAGCCAAGAGTGCATAAAACAGCTGGTGGTGAGTTAGTATGTAGCAAATAGGTAGGGTAGACTCTGCTACTGCAAAACGCAATGTGAATCTTTTTCAGTTAGGGGTTCTTCCCTCTGGAGGCAAGCAACACAATTGTTACTGTTAAAACTCATTTACTACACACAACCACCTTCCAGATGGTAGCCTCTGACACCAGAAAGGGCCTGAGGCAGAGTTGTGGCTGGAAAGATGTGCATGTCAATGTGATAGGGTAAAGTGTTTTAAAAAATAAATAAATAAGCAACTGAAGAAGCTTTTAGGAAATAGAGACTGCAAATCTGTTTTTCAGACTCAGTAAGAACATTGTTCTTTAGCAGTTTAACACAAACACTGAGCTGGTTCTTTGTTCAGTCATGTGCCTTATAGACCGATAAAGCCAACAGTCTCTTTGTTCTTAGGATATTATTTTAAAGACAAAATGCCATGAAAATTTCCACATTACTTTTTCTAACACAATCTTCAGTTGGAGAAAGATGATATTTGTAAATATGTGATGTAGAAAGTCAAGAATTGATAGTACCTTTTTTTTCAATGTTCCTACTATTATCCTCAATTGTACAATTGAAAATCAAAATTAGCTCAAGTGTATTTAATTAATATTTCCTGTAAATGTAATAGGAACAATGAGTAAAAAGAGTATATTCGCTAACAAGGGAAAACTAGTGATTCTTATGTAAAATAGTGAAAATAAAACCTTACTCTACATCATATGTAAGACTAAAGTAAAAATGGATTAAAGACGAAAATTTAAGACCTGGCATTGTGAGGTTTAGTGTAAAACCTCCATGATCTTGGCCTTGGTGACAATAATTTCTGAGTTAAAAACTCAGATGATAAAAACAGAGTGTGGGAAGGACTTCAGAGGAAAATAAGAGGGAGAGGGGAAAAGGGGGCAAGGATCAGGTGTGGGAGGAGACAAGGTAGATGTACAGAGGGTGTAGCAATGGGCAGTGGGGATCTGGGATAGCCAACAGATACCAGGAATGCAAGAGGTTCCCAGGACCCATTGCGGAAGACAGCTGAAATACCCAACAAAGGGGAGAGAGAACCAGTAGACATCATATCCAGAGGTGAGGCACGGGCCCCAGTTGAGGGATGGGTCTACTCACCCTTCTCAAAAAGTTTAACCCAGAACTGCTCATGTCTAAATGAAATACAGGGTCAAAGAGTGGAACAGAGAATGAAGAAAGGCCATCCAGAGACTGCCCCAACTGGAGTTTCATCCCATATTTAGGCCACGAAACCCAGACACTGTTGTTGATTCCAAGAAATGCTTCCTGACTGGAGCCTGATATAGCTGTCTCCTGAGACGCTCTGTGAGATCCTGACCAATACAGATGCAGATGCCTGCAACCAACCATCAGACCCCAATGGAGGAGTTAGGGGAAGAACTGAAGGAGCTGAAGCAGTTTGCAACCACACAGGAAGAACAATATCAACCAACCATACTCCCTCCCCAGAGCTACCAGGGAGTAAACCACCAACCAAAGAATACATATGGAGAGACCCAGGATCCCAGCTGCATGTGTAGCAGAGGATGACCTTATCTGGCATCAGTGGGAGAGGAGGCCCTTAGTCCTGTGAAGGCTTAGGGTGGTGAGACAGGCATAGGATGGTGAGACAGGAGTGTGTGGGCTAGTGGTGAAGCACCCTCAAAGAAGCAGAGAGGAGTGAGTGAGATAGGAGGTTTGCAGAGGGGAAACTTGGAAGGGGCAAAGCATTTTAAATGTAAATAAATAAAATTACAAATAAAATATTTTTTAGAAGTTGAGACTATAAATACTAAAGATTGTTTACATTTGAAAAAATATAAAATTACATACATGTTAATGCATAAGTTCCAAAACAAAAGGATGAATGAAAAACAGAACACAGACGAAAGCAAAAGATTAAAAATGAGATTTAACTGGATGTTAGTACAATATAGAACAAACAAGTTACTTTGAAAGGATGTTCAACATCACAACTCATGGGGAATTAAGAGAAAATATCACTAAAAAGCATCTTCATCTTTAGAAAGATTAACTCTCACTGAGGAGACATGAGACAATGCATGTTCCGTTGTAGAAAATGCACAGTTGTTACAAAACGAAGTTGACAGAGTCTGCAAAAACACCGCATAGAAAATGAAAAGATAACAGAAAGCAATAATCAACATAGTCAGTAATAAAAATATCACGTATGGAATAAAGAAATGACCTCAACACCCGAGTCTAACTTCCACTTTCCTGTTCATTGCTACATCATGTGGCAGGCCCCAAACACTCAATGAATTTAAACATCCTTCTGTGGACAAATATACGCATGAATTTTGTCAGTGTGTGCTGTGTTACATTTATTGGGGTGATATTCAGCTTTTCGATGTGGTGGTATTATCACACTAATATGGATGAATCTGGAAAATGTTGTGCTATGTTAATTAAGTCATGCAAAAACTACAAAATTACATAATCTCCCTTTTATACAAAAAAGTAAAAGTAAAGTTGAATACAAGGAAAAAGGATAGAAAACTAGTTGCCAGGGAGGAAAATGAAGAAAAGTAGTGTAAGTTTCTAAAGGGAACAATCGTGTATTACATGAAGATTCCAACTGGAGAAACAATCCACAACAAATTGCTGTAGTCAATTAGATTGAGTTTATATTAAAGTTTGGCTAGACAGTTGCCTTTCTAAGTGCTCTTATCACAATTCCAATTATTTAACGAATGATAACGATAATGTAGGGTGGCAAGGCATTTTCATTTATGACTAAAGCAATTATGTCCCTATGTATGTAAACATCAGTGCTTATACCTTACTATAACATTATATCCTTGTTTTACTTTTATGTCAGCTTATAAATTGGATGTAATTTTGAATATGTGGAACATATTATGTATATTTTAGGGTGGCATAGCATGACATTCTTTATTATGAAAACTCTAATAATGACATTTTGTTGGATTTTTCTTCTTTATCTAGGTGATGTTTTATAATATTATTTTGAATAAAAAGCAAATTCCAAGGCAAGGAAGCTTCAGATAAGTTTGACAAGTTACATGTAAAATATCTTATAGGTATTTTGATTTTAAAAAAGATTTTTATAATCTAGAAGATAATTGTTGAAAACAATGTAAAAATCTTTCATGTTTGAAAATAATGACAGTGGGAAACATAAATTGTTAAAAAAAAAGGGGGGGCTCCTAATAAATGATTAAAAATAAAAGAAAACTTGAGGTTTCTTCTTAACTATCAAGTTGTTGATATCAGGGCTTCAATAATTTTGGCACAAAAAAGTTTTAAAATGTTTTTCTTAGTGATTAGCTATGTATATGACATTGTCATTTATTTATCATTTTAATGAAATGATGAATTACTTTATGTCAGAGACCACTTTTAGGCTAATGAACAAACAAGATAAAATGAAAGATCTATGACATTATGGCCTATAATATGTAAATGAGTAGATTAAAAACGATAGAAATAAAAAGTTTCTCAAAACTTAACCTGAGTTCTCTTGTCCCTGAATTGTTGATAGTGTTACACTGGAGACCCTAGCAGACCAACTCTACTTAGGTTTCATGAAGAATTTCACTTTCAGGAAAAACAAATACTCTGTCAGTATAGAATACAATGAACAGAAAAATAACTGCAGCCAAGTTCCTCCAAGTCTCAGTGGTAAATTTATTTGTTCTTGCGACCCATGAGAAGTGTATACCTATCAATTTGCTGTTTTAGTCAGACACCTCTGAGGAAGTCATTGCTAGGCTGCCACTCCAGAAATTAGATTTCAGACTTTTGTATCGCAGTGTGGAACGCTAAGGATTCACTTTAAAGAGAATTCTTCTGAGAGTTAAAGAAATATCCAGTCTATACAAATAAAACTATTCTTCAAATCCAATAAGAAGAGACTTCTTTATATATATGTTATGACCCTATGTATTAATGAAATAATTTATATTTTCCAAACATATATTTATTATATCAGCAAAGAAAGCTGTATTGCCCGTGTTCCATCAAACCAATTCATATACTCCACATTGGGGAAAATCAATTGATTTAAAAATCAAATAAAAATAAAAAATAATTAATTAAAAATCTTATGCTAATGGGAAGGGAGGCCCTTGGTCCTGTGAGGATTCAATGCCCCAGTGTAGGGGAATACTAGGGCAGTGAGGTAGGAGTGGGTGGGTGGGTAGAAGAGCACCCTCATAGAAGAAGGAGGAGGGGAAATGGTATGCAGGTTTGTGGAGTGGAAATTGGGAAAAGAGATAATGGTTGAAATGTAAATAAATGTCAGTCATCAATAGGAGGAGAGGCCCTTGGTCCTGTGAGGGCTCAATGCCCCAGTGTAGGGGAATGCCAGGACTAGGAAGCAGGAGAGGGTAGGTTGGTTAGCAGGGGGAGGGGGAAGGGGATAAGGTGTTTTTGGAGGGGAAACCCAGAAAGGGATAACATTTGAAATGTAAATAAGGAAAAATCTAATAAAGAAAAATTTAAAATTAAATAAAAAGTAAAATATCTAATAAAAACATTTACAAATAGATCTGTCTAAATAAGTCATGACAATCTTATTTCTGTGTATTTTAGAGGGATATCTAAAGTTTTGAACTTTAGAATTTTAAATTAATTTTTTCTAATATACAGGATATATTCAATAATGGATGAAGTAAGAAAAATTCATTACACATATAAAATAAAGTGTGTATATATATATGTGTGTTAACATATACAATTGTATCCATAAAGTATTGCATTAATGTAAATAATTCATGTGTAAAAATTGATATTTATTAAACTATGTAAATCCCTAAAAATCAAAGTATTCTATTAGAAAAGTTGTAGTTTAAAACATTACTTTTCAAACATAAAAGGTATATAAAATTTGTAATTAAAATTTTTTCTGAGGCATATTTTTTCATTTTTTTATGTTATGAACTGGAAAGATACCTGCTAAATATGAGTGGCACATTATAGAGGGATATTAATTCATCAACATGGCTGCTCTGGCAGGGAGTCACTTCCAAAGATATCATATAGTTTAAATGCAGTTATGTCCTGGATTCCAGTAGGATTTGGCTAGAATACATACATGCCCTTAATATATACCTTTAATCCCTAGCAATGAATGTAAAGCTAGTTTATAAAAATAATAACTCTGGGCTGAAGAGATGGGTCAGCCATTAAAGGCTAGGCTCACAATCTAAAAATAAGAAATAGTAACTCCTTGTAGATATCCCACAATGTAAAAATATTAATTTCCATATTTAAAAAACAAAAACTCATAAAATATACACTCCATGTAATTTATGATGAAGAGATAAGGCCATCAAATTCAATAGCATTGTAATAAACACAGTAATATACCACTCAGGCAGGTTTACTAGTGTTCAATGTATACATCTGAATATTATTATAAGATGAAAGTCTCAAAGATGCACTTGCTACAATTTATCCATTTTATATAAAAGACAATGTAATATTATATGAGTTTTAAAATTCAATTTGATATATTGAAGTAGTGTAGATAAACAGTACTTTCACAAACTGCTAGAAGAATAATATTGAGAGAACTATGAAAAATATATAATTCTAGTATCTGAGAAAAGAAGGTAAGATGAAAAGAAACTCATTGTCAATCTGGGATATACTGTGGGATCCTCGCTCAAACAGAATAGAGAAAAACA
The DNA here is from genome assembly GCA_019843815.1 of Montemys delectorum. Lineage (NCBI taxonomy): Eukaryota > Metazoa > Chordata > Mammalia > Rodentia > Muridae > Montemys > Montemys delectorum. The sequence continues at coordinate 2,220 of JADRCD010204647.1, read as the reverse complement.
TATCAAACAAAGCTGATCAAAGCATAATTATAATATTGTAAAACAAACAAAAAATTCTTCAAACATGCAAATAATGTGATATTGCAAAATTGACTCACTAACAAATATTTGTGTCTAAGAAACGGAAGACCAACTTACCCTGGAACACAAAGGACCATATTGTGGAAAGATGGGAAGTAAAGGGAGACCTGTGACCATTGCTGTACTAGATTTATTCAAGAGATTCCAAGCACCACAGACTAATACTACTGAGCTTGATGGTCGTCCAGAAGTAAGAAGTACATCCCTAATGCTGAAGATGCCACATACTTTAGACACAGAACCAAGAAGCCTCTGAACTGGGGCTGACTTGGATCCCTTTTCCCTCTTTCTGAAGGAGTAGTTTTCTGGTACTAGAAAACATGATGTGTGTTTGCAAAGGAGGGATCCAAGCAGCAGTCCAACCCAACCATGATGCTTATGAATTACACCAACAACCAGCATGGCATGATAATCCTAGAAGGGAAGCAGTGGCACACAATACCTTGACAGTAACTAACAGCTCTGTAATTGAACTTAAAACCTGCTCAAGAAGAGGAAAATTATGCCTGATACTGTCAACCTGGGAAAAATACTTAGGGCTACTGGAGTTATGGGTACTGTAAGAGATCCTTCAACCACAACTTTACCAAACCTGCAGAATCACTAACTACACTTTAAATATTTATCCTGATACACACAACTGAGTATAGACCTTACCCTCATAGAAGCAGTGGGAGGGGTAATAGAATAGGGGGTTTCCAGAGGGGAAACTGGGAAAGAGGATAACATTTGAAATGTAAATCAAGAAAATACTCAATAAAAGAAAAAAAAAAGGAAAAGAAAAATATATAAGCTAGGTCTCTTGTTACCCCAAGACCTACAATAGAACCAGACACTACTAGGAAAAAAAAATGAAGTGAGATTCATTTTTATCTTGCTATTATGCTTAACTTTTCCTAGCATTCTAATCATCAGAGATGCTTCCTCCAACAACTGATGCCAACAGATACAAAGACCCACAGCCAAACACTAAATGGAGCATGGCAGGTGGGAAAGAAGGATTGGAAAGGGCAGAGGGGCTGAGGAGACACAAGCACATGGCATACAGAATCAACTAAGCATGGCTCCTAGAGCCTCACAAAGATGGAAGGGAGCACAGGGAGCCTGCAGGGACCTCATGTGGGCCCTGTGCATATGTATTATAGTTGGGGGACTCCAAACAGTGGCAGTAGGGCTTGTCTCTCACTCTTTTGCTTGTTTGCGAGACTCTTTTCCTTCTACTGGGTTTGCCTTGTCCAGCTTTGAAATGAGGGTATGTGTCCAGTCTTATTGTAACTTACTATGTTATGATTAGTTGATATAAGACGTCTGCTCTTTTCTGAAGGAAAACTGAGGAAAGGTGAATATATGGAGAGAGAAGGTTTGGGGGAAGGGTACTGGGAGAAATGGAGGGAGGAGAAACTGCAGTTGGTATATAATGTATGAGAGAAGAAATTAAAAAATATAGATGAATCCAAATGTGTATGTTAAATGTGCAGTACCATTATAATGACAGTGCATCATGCTATATTTTAAACATTATAGTTTGTGTTCCAACTTTTGTGGACTTATGCCATAAACAGAGTACTCGAGTTGTTTTATTAGCATTTCTAATGTGTAATAATGCATATTTGATCACTCTCTGCTATCGACTTTCACAGAAGTGGCTGCTCCAAACAGAGATGCAAACATCTTCAAAGTCTCCTGCTGACTTAGCCAACACTGTAAATACTTTCAAATAGGTTAGTGGGTACTTAGGTCTTATTTGTTATCACTGATGATTAAATCAGCAAACATTATTAAAATGTGGATAAACCTAACCTTTAATAGGGTAATAGCATCTTACTGTAAGTGTGTGGGATCATTATTACTGTCTATGTTTTAGAGTATGTACAACTGGTTAATTCCAAAATAAATTTTCTAATTAGAAAATCAAAGCATGGTTCAGAAAAACACTCAATAAAAATATTACTCACTGAAATACATTACTTTTTACCACGTGGTGGTTGAATATGGTTGGCCCAGGAAATAGCACTATTTGGACCTGTAGTCTTATTGGAGGAAGTGTGTCACTGTGGGTTTGGGTTTAAGACCCTCCTCCTATACATGTGGAAGTCAGTCATCTCCAGCAGCCTGCAAGTGAAGATGTAGAACTCTTAG
>JADRCD010204646.1:0-55845 GCA_019843815.1 Montemys delectorum | reverse complement strand
CTTTCTTTCTTTCTTTCTTTCTTTCTTTCTTTCTTTCTCTTCTTCGAGACAGGATTTCTCTTGGTAGCCTTGGCTGTCCTGGAACTCATTCTGTAGACCAGGCTGGCCTCGAACTCAGAAATCCGCCTACCTCTCCTCCCTTACCTTTTCAAGTTTTCTGTTGAAACTTTTTTTGAGGGGGATGACCTAGAAATGAGAGAGATGCCTGCTTCTGCCTCATAAGTGCTATAATTAAAGGTGTGTACCACTGTACCTGGGCTAGAAAAGCTTTGTCTATGCAGAAATAGTTTGTGAAGGGACCCTGCTGCCCAGGCATCTATTTATTGGTCACTTCTAATCCCTTTTTCTTGTTGGCTTTGTGTCTGTCTTTTGAGGGCCACGCATGTGAAGGCTTATTTGCTTTCCTGAGATGGAGCATCTGGCTTTCTTAGAATTACAAGGAATTGTTTTTGGGAAGACAAACCTAAAAGAACTATTATTTGCAAATATCTATTTACTTACTGGCTTTTCTATAATGAATGTGACTCAGATCATTCAAAATTTTAAACTTAGGAAAGTTTCCAAGTGTTACTACATTGTATGTATTTTTTTAATGTGACTTAATAATTTAAGCATTTGTTAATATTTTGATTTACTTATTTGTGTATTTTTGCCCTTTTGCTGCAATCAAACTTGGGCTTTATACAGACGAGGCAAACATTCTGCTACTGAGATGTATCTTCAGTACTTGCCTAAGTACTTTTTTTTTAAGGAGTGTCTTAAGGATTTATTTATTTACTTTATTCATATGAGTACACACTGTAGCTGTACAGATAGATTATCAACCTTCATCTGGTTGTTGGGAATTGACCTTATGACTTCTGCTTGCTCCAGTCAACCCTGCTCACTCAGTTCCTGCTCCCTCCGGCCCAAAGATTTATTTATTATTATAAATAAGTACACTGTAGCTGTCTTAAGAGGGTGTCAGATCTCATTACCGGTGGTTGTGATCCACAATGTGGTTGTTGGGATCTGAACTCAGGACCTTCGGAAGAGCAATCAGTGCTCTTACCCACTGAGCCATCTTACCAGCCCACCTAAGTACTTTTTTTTTTAAAGGTTTACCACCTTGACTATTTTTTTTAAAGATTTATTTTATTTATTTTGTGTGTATGAGTACGCTGTAGTTGTACAGATGACCATGAACTATCATGTGTGTAGTTGCTCTCCAGCCCCACTTGCTCCGACGTAATTCATTGTAGCTGTCTTCAGACACTCCAGAAGAGGGCGTCCGATCTCATTATGGGTGGTTGTGAGCCACCATGTGGTTGCTGGGATCTGAACTCAGGACCTTCGGAAGAGCAGTCAGTGCTCTTACCCGCTGAGCCATCTCGTCAGCCCCCCCCCCCACCTAAGTACTTTTAAAACAAATATTCTATAATCTAATGTTTCAGTTGTTACTTGACTTTCAATTTCTAACGACAAAAAGTTAACATTTTCTTTGCATATCATATTATTTAAAATAAAACCCAATAGTAAGTCTTTAGCATCTAATCAGTCTTAAAATTTTCCCAATTTGTGTTCCTGGTTTTAGTTGTTTCTTTCAGTATTGAGTTGCATTAGGTTGCTGTGTGCTGTGTGCTGTGTATTTGTTTTCATCTAAAGTAACGTTTCCCACCACCTTTCTCTGCTCCTTTAAGTCATGCCATTGATTTGTTGAAAAAACCATATCAGCTGTCCCACAGAAAGTCTCATATCTAGATGTCTTGATGTATTTTCTGTAAGTTTTACCTTGATTAAAGGGGGTTGATTAGTCTTGGATTTCAGTACTTGTCCCAAAAACTATTTCATAGATTACAGTGTGTCACATCTGTTGTCCTGCTTGTAGTGATAAACTGGTTGGTCATGACAATTTATTCTTTCATTGAAAAAGTACATAAATATGATTCATTTTTTGTAATATATACAGTTGATATTCTGAATATCCTTGAATAAACACAGTTTATGTTAGTGTTCCCATTGTAATGCTACTTCCAAGTAAATTCATTGATCTTGGGAGAATGTCTTTGGTTTAGGTAACACATGTCATGCAGATTTACAATTTAAATTATAGTTAAAGTCTAATCTGGCCTGGCAAGATGGCTCAGTGGGTAAAGACTTGTTTAATCCCATGACCCACATAGGTCAGAAAAGAATATAGTCTTTCAGATTGCCCTTCACATTTGCACTGTGGCACCAATGCACACGGGTCTCATGCACAGACACTAAGTTTTAAAAAAAAGCAAAAAAACCTTTAAAAACTTGAAACCTAATTTGTAACAACTTTGCAGATGTTAAACTGCACATAAATGTGACATGTTGTCATCAGTTGCTGGCTTCCTGTGAGGATTTTATTACATGTTGTTGGTGATACTTATTTCTCTGAGAACTGGCCCTCTGTATAGGATTAAACACATAGGGTTAGACTCCTCCTCCCCAGGTGGTGTGCATGGATTGGCTCAGTGGGCCAGTGTTTTAGGATTAAACCAAACAAAATACCACTAGGAAGAACAGAATCACATCCGAAAAACGCCATGTTCACAGATTCCACGTTTTGAGATTCAGACAACTGTTTAAAAGGAAACATATTTTTAAAAAACTATGTATTGAGCATGCATACACTTTTTTGTTATTTCTAACATATAATAATTGACATAGAATTAACCTTTTATTTGGTATTGTAATCTAGATATATTTCAAAGAATAGTGGTATATAGGTATGTATAGGTTGAGAGTAAAAAAATATATTAGCATTTATTTCAATGGCAAAGGAAAAAAATAATGCAGCTAGCCACTGGGAAAGGTAACTTTTATATATACTGATGATTGACAAGTTAGAATTTTTATGTCTTGACTTTAGGCACAGATGAAGGTAACTAAACGTCACACTTTAAAGTCTTACGGACTTAAAGGCAAATGACAGATTTAGGCCAGTGTGTGCAGAAACACTTGGTTGAGAGAAGAGACACTAGGCAGGAAGATGTGTGTGGTGCTTGCTCTTTCTGGATGCAATGTTTGACTGGGATATTACCTCTGTTCCATTTCTCATGCCACCAAGTTGCAAATAGTGAACTCTTTAAAATAGATTTTGTTCTTTATGTTTTCTTCTTTAATATGATTGGATTTTTTTTGTTTGTTTTGAGACAGGGTTTCAGCGTGTAGCCTTGCCTGTCCTGGCTCTGTAGAGCAGACTGGCTTGGAACTCTTACAGTTCCACCTGCTTGTTCTTACCAAGCACTGGGACTAAAGGTGTGGGCCACACCAGTCCACCCCATCGTCAGGCTGCTGTTGGATCTTTTCATCTCTGGAAAAATCTTCACACCCACACCCATACACCCGGCCTCCCTCCCCCTACCTCCCTTTTTTGGTAGTAAGTTTGAGGCTATTCTGGGCTACATATGAAATCCTATGAAAAACAAACCAAAACTAAAAACAGCCGAACAACAACAAAAGTCTAGAACAAAACAAAATAACAATCACGAGTGTAATAGAATGTCTTGAAAAGCATCCTAAATGTTTAAGGAGGAATAATTACTGCCTACCGTCTTTATTCTCTATTGAGAAAGACACCTTTACAATAGATAGTAAGTTGATTATAATGTCACTTAATTTTGGAGATGGGAGGGATCTAAAAGATCTCTTTGCCTATAACGGTTAGATTAATTTGGGGGGATCACTGTATGGCTTTAGAATTTAAACCATTCAGTTTTCTACATTATGTTGTTTTAACAAAGCTATAATACACCAATAACAGAAACCACTCCTGCCTGTCTTTTCATTGAAGAACAATGAAAATGAAAAGTGTGTGTGTATGTGTATACATATATATATATGTATATGTATATACATATGTATGTATATATGTATATACACACACACACACACACACACACACATATATATATATACACACACACTTTTTTTTGGGGGGGGGGTTTGAAGGGTTTCTCTGTGTAGCCCTGGCTGTCCTGGAACTCACTCTGTAGACCAAGCTGGCCTCGAACTCAGAAATCTGCCTGCCTCTGCCTCCCAAGTGCTGGGATTAAAGACGTGTGCCACCACTGCCAGGCAAGAATAATTGTTTTAAATTTTAAAGTGCTTTCTTTTGTGAAGATGACAAATGGGTATTAGACTTATATTCCCATAACAGCACTGCAGGAATGGGAAGTGGTTTAAAAGAAGTAAAAGCCACGGTTCCAGCTCGTGGGTAGCTTTAACTGTGACTTTGACCTATTGGGTGGGTAGATGTGGCACTGTCCTTCCTCAAATGACTGCACACTCACTGCCTCCCTATTAAGTGCATTTTGGGGAGTTTTTCATAATATGTTAGGAAAATGTTTACTTATATAATACACTGTGGATGAATAAGTGCAGTAAGCAGCTTAAATAATTAAAGCTTTGAAATATTAGAGAGGCTTAAGTAAAAATTATGAAGTCTTGGCTTAGCGGCGCTAATCTCAAACCAATACTTTGGTGAAATTTTATAAAGGGCTTTTTCTAGTGTTTTAAATAAACCTTTTTGAGTAGAAATAGAACTCATTTGGGGCTGGAGAGGTGACTTAGCAAATAAGAGCAGTGGCTGCTTTGCTAGGGGTCCTGAGTTCAATTATCAGCATCCACAAGGTGGCTCACACCCATCTCTAACTAGTCCTGAGGGATCAAATGCCCTTTTCTGGTGTGCGAATGTACGTACACACAAAACACCCATATACATAAAATATATAAATAAATACATTTTAAAAAGACTCATTTTGTTTTTCCAGAAAATGGGATTGTTGATTTGTACAACATTATCTGTTCAAGAATGCTTACCAGTAACTGATGTCAGATATTACTGTAACGGCTGGAGATAGAGCAGTGCATGAAATAGAACTAGTCCTGGTGATAGCTCAGCACAGTATAGGACAGGTAAATAAATTAATGTGACTAGAGATGGTTCAGCAGTTAAAAGTGCTTGTTGCTCTCTCAGAGGGCCTGTGTTCTATTTTTCCAGCAACACATGGCAGCTTTTAACAATCTGTAACTGCATTTCCAGGGGCTCTTACACCCTCTTCTTGCCTTCCCAAGAATCAGGCAAACACAGATGTACATGCAGTCAAAACACCCATACACATAAAATTAAAAGAAATATGTAGTGAAAATGTTTAGCGCTTTCTTGAATATAAAATACTTAAATATTTATTTTAGAAAGTGTTTTAACATTGGCCTGTGGGACCAAAGGAAATAAATACATTATATAATGCTAATTTGATTGCTCTAATGTTCCAGGAATCTATGTGTATTTATGGAATAAGTACAGTTGAGGCTCAGGAGTTAGACCTGGTTTTACTTTACTGTTTTTGGAGAGACAAGGTTTTTTATACAGTTCTAGCTGTCCTGAAACCACTGAGTTCAGGCTGACCCTGAACTCAGATTCTGCATCCTGAGTGTTGGCATTAAAGAACTACTGTGTCAGCTTAGGAAACTATTTAGCTAGTTTAAGTTAATTTGGCAAAGTCTGTGAAAAGATAGTAAATAGCAATGACTTTTATTTATGTATTTACGTGGGGAATATCCAGGATGTTCAGATAAAGAACAGTAAAGGTATAGTATGGTACAGGAGTAAAACTGTAAGACTAGAAGGATTTATGAAGAAAAAAGAGTTACACTTGAAATATAAAACATGTATACTCTTGCCTTTTATTATTTCTTGTTTAAAAATGACTGTTAGGTATATTTCTGGTATATGGTAATTCAACAGATAATGTATTGAGTAACAAAAGGTCTCAAAGTTTGTTAACTTCTCCACTTTAATCAGGAATGAATTAAATGTTTCTTTAGGAGTTTATGGTGTAAGAGAATGAATGGGACAATGTATACGTATAGTAGGAAAAATGTGAAACACCAGGAAATACATTATGTTTCATATGAATTTATAGACAGCCAATTAATAGATTCCTTTAAAGATGTATTCTTTGGTATTGAATTTTATGCTATTACATAGAAGCCACTACATAATCAGCACTATATAAGTACATGTAGTCTGTGTACCATAGTGAAGAACTAAGAAAGACTGTCAGCAGTTTTGAAAAGACTGAAAATTTCACTTGCTACAATTTCATGGATATTAGAACACTTGAAAACATCTGAATTGAAGTAAAAGGACTACTTTGTTATTCATGATACTACAAGAGCTTCTGTAATTGTGGTGTTGTTCCAAGATAGATGACAAAGGGCTTCAAATTAGAGCTAGCCACAGAGTGGCGTTGCATAGAGCAGAGAAATTCTGAGGTTAGAGAACTTTAATCTTTCATGGTGTGCTGCACGGAAATTTACCTGACCATTGTTGCAGAGTATGGGGCAGTTAACTGAACCTGATCTGGTCCTCAGGAAGGAGGCATTATCTTATAAGACTATTTTCTGCTTAACACATCCCTAAAAGGAGAGGAATACTGGGAGAAATGCCCATAGTTAAAGAGGAAATGATTGAAAGAGCACAGCGTTGATAAAATGGAATTGGAGTGTGTAGGTGAGTGTTTTTTCTGAAGTGTCATAATAAAGGACAAAAAGCAAACTGCTTTCTACCCCTGCTTGATTCTCTTTGTAGCTGAGCTTAGCTTGACAATCGAAGAAAATTTTATCAGTAATTTTTCATTTCATTGTGAATGGATGAAATTTTAAAACAGAATGGCTCTATTTTTAGAACCATAGTTGGAATTTCTTAAGTGTATGAATGCTTTGCCAGTAAATGTATGTATACTACATGTGTGCCTGGTGTTCACAGGAGTCACGGAGTCCCACACCACATCCATGTGTGCTGGGATCTAAATCCTGGCAAGAGCAACAATGCCAGACTTTTTTGTTTGTTTTGTTTTGTTTTTGAGACAGTTTCTTTACAGCCCTGGCATTCCTGTAACTCACCACCTGTTTATGCCTCTCAAGTGCCTGGCTTGCAACAAGTAAATTGAAGCCCTAAAAAAAAAAAAAAACAATTCAAAGCCTTTTCAATGTATACCTGGACTTAGATACATTTGGCTTAATGCCATAACACTGAGGGAGCTATATGTGATAGCTGCTCAAAGGACAACCTGTAGAGTTAAAAGGCAAAGTTTTCCCAACAAAAGTACAAGTTGGATAAAGCTGTATGTTCAGTGTATGTGTATTTTATTTTTCAAGTAGAATACTTTTCACTGTGTGCTGATTTTCACATGTCACACAGTGCCACTGGGATACATAGTGAGTATTTTTGCCAGTGTCATAAAATGGGCTATTTTAGTGATTGTTTCCTAAATTTTAAATAAACATTTATGGTTGCTGGGAACTGAACTTGGTGCCTCTGTAAGAGCACTAATAACTGCTGAGCCATTTCTCCACCCCCTTCATTGAAAACAAGTTTGTATTATGTGTTATCACAAAATAAAATGATCTACCCACATACACAAATTTAATAAAGTACCCTCCTTCACTATAACAAAATGAAATAAAAACTTTCTAGAGAACTACGCATTTCCGTATGTAAATGGTTAGACAAGACCTGCAGTATGCATAATGAAGTCACGTGCTGTGGGGGTTTGATTGAAAATGGCCCCGATAGGCTCCTGGAGGGTAGGCCATGTTGGAGTAGGTGTGGCCTTGGAGGAAGAATACCATTGGGTCTGGGCCCAGCGCCACGCTCCAGTTGTAGACCTCTGAGCTACCTCTCCAGCACCATGTCTGCCTGTATGCTCCCACGCTCCTCACCATGATGGTAATGAGCTAAACCTCCAAACCATGCCAGTCCTCATGAGAGTAGCCTTAGTCAGCGTATCCCTTCCCAGTAATAGAGACCCTAACTAAAACACATGCTCAGGCCTACTTTAATGAGTTTGGATTTAAGAGAAATGACTTACTGACTATTCTAGTAGTTTTTCCTTATCCTTTATAGAAGAAGAAAACACAATATACATACTGGTAAAGTCAGGTCATGGTGGATGTTTGTGAACTAATAACACATGAATTGTATTGGTACCTTAAGCATGACATTGCTATTGATAAAGTTTTGTAATGATGAAATTCACATTTAAAGTGTTGAAAAAAGAAAAAAAAATCTGTTTCAACAGCTACATCCGAAAAAAAAGATCCCCCCCATATATTTGTGTTTTATTTGAAATATTAATAGAATACCAAGTTTAAGACAGGCTAGAGACTCAGGCAGTTATGGTGTACTCCTGTAGGCCTGGAGCTTGGGAGGCAGTGGCACGCAGATCTGGTGTACAGAGTGAGTGCCAGGACAGCCACAGCTACACAGATGAACCTTGCTGCCCTGTTTCTGCTTCTTCCTTGGGGTAACCAGGCCCATTGTACACCAGGTTCTATTGGAGGGAGGGAAGCTTAGCCAGGTGCAGGTGGGTGCAATGCAAGGTCTTGGTTGGTGATGAGTGTGTGGGTAAAAAACACACCTGGGGACGGCCTTGGAGAACTGATTTATTTATTGCTTGGGGGAGAAAGGTATTTATTCCCCTTAGGAAGTGGCCAGGGTCCAGGGCAGGGGTGTTGGAAGATACTTTATCTGCATGCTCAGGGGCTCGCAGGGGTGGGTGGTGGTGGTGGTGATGGTGGTGGTGCTGCTGCTGCTGCTGCTGCTGCTGCTGCTGCTGCTGCTTATAATGTCAAACAAGGGGTGAGGCCTGATGACTGTCAGGACAATACAGTTCTGTTCTGCTAGGATTGATGGTGAGGAGAGCTGTCTTTATGGCACTAGGTTGGGAGCCAGGAGCAAGCCAACTCCTGCCGTCCTCGTATTTGAGGAATCTGGAGTAGAAGCTTCTCAACTGCCCCCCCCCCCCCCCCCCCCCCCCCCATATGAGCCTGGACCATTATGGTCCCACAAAACCCTGTCTTGAAAAAACAGACATAAATTAGCGAACAGTGTGTCCAGACAACACATTTTGGTTGGAATCAGTGTTAGACTAAAACCTCATAGAATGTTCAAGAAGAAAAGAGCTTGGAAGAGTTGAGTCTTTAAATCCTCTAGAAGAATGTATCTCCTCGGCCAGTGATGTGATTTCTTCTCATTGCGGGCACATTTTATTGCTTCCCAGTAGAGGCAGTCACTCTGGGCAGTGGGGACATTCAAGACCCAAGTTATAGCACCTTGAGTTGAGTAGGATAGGAATACAGTTAGTTATTCTGTGGGACTGCCCTAGCATTGCAGAATATTTACCATTCTGTGTGCCCCACTCTTCCTGGTGGACTGTTCAGCTGTAATTGCAAGGGAAAAGATGTCAAGTTTTTATTTGAGATTATGTTTGCAGTTTTTAGCACCTTTTGTTTATATAACCTCTTTTTTCCTGAGAGGTGAAAAACTTGTGTGTGTGTATGGGGCTGAGGTAGTAGGGTGATAACAGCTCCCATAACAGTCATATTAGCTTTTATGAATTCAGTGCTAAAGATTTGTGCATAATGCATATGCATGCTTTCCCAAAGAGTTCTGTGCCTTAAAAATGGGGACCAGATGTTTCTTTGAACTAAGCAGCAGTCTTTGTTAGCCATAAAATTTGGCTATTTTATTCACTGTTACCAATACTCTTCAATCTTCCATTCTAACAAGAAACAGTGGGCTCGGACTCAGGCTTGCTTAGGGATCCAGTGGAAGAAACAATCTCCAATGTAGTTTTTAGGTGTTTTATAGGATTTATGACATTCTTTTTTCATAAGGTTAGTGTGTCTAAGCATTTTGTTATGGAGAGATTCTTTTTCCTTTTAAAGATTTATTATTGTACATAAGTGCACTGTAGCTATCTTCAGATACTCCAGAAAGGGCATCAGATCTCATTACGGATGGTTGTGAGCCACCATGTGATTGCTGGGATTTGAACTCAGGACCTTCGGAAGAGCAGTCAGTGTTCTTAACCACTGAGCCACCTCACCAGCCCTATCTTTGCATTTTTATATTTAGAATATATAATAATCCTTGTTGGCTAATACATTAAGTACTCTTTAGAACACATAATTCTTAGGTGTTTGATTAAAATGTCATAGTTATTTTTAAAATTGTGCAGGCTGGTCAGAAGGGTCGACTGTAAAGGCTGCCGCACTGAAGCTCTCAGTCCTGTCAGGGTTAGGGCACTGAACCATTAAGGAGGGGCTCCTTGTCTCACCTGCTTCAGATGTATTTCTACCCTTCTGTTGTGTGTATGGGAGGAAGGGGACAGGCTTGGGGGAGGGGAATCCTCCCTCTTAGCTTGGTTAGTTTTGTTATAGAGATGTTAAATCATCTGCTGATGAGAAACAAGCAAAGGGGTTAAAAAGCTAGTCTACAGAATAAATGAGCGGCTTAAAATGAAGCAGCCCTTGAAGTACAAGAAAAAGGCCTCAACTAAGCAAGCAGTGTTTGCATTTCCCCACTTTTGTGAAGCAGTTTTTTTTCTCATGTTAGGCATAAGGCACATGCAGCCTGTCTTTACTTAAAAAGTCTTTGTCTCAGATAGTCTACCAGCACTCAAACTTTATTGTACATAGCTGGTGAATTTTCTAAATCCAGACCTCAAAGTATGACTGTTGCAAAGTTTTAAAAGCCGTACTTTTTAAAAAAGATTTATTTATTATATGTAAATACACTGTTGCTGTTTCAGACAAACCAGAAGAGGGCATCAGATCTCATTATGGATGGTTGTGAGCCACCATGTGGTTGGCTGGGATTTGAACTCAGGACCTTTGGAAGAACAGTCAGTGCTCTTAACCGCTGAGCCATCTCTCTAGCCCCCAGCCATAATTTTTTTATGATTCAAACAGGTTAGAAGGTGACTCTGGTTCAGGGAGTTGGCAGCCAAGCTTTTGAAGATTGTTCAATCCCTTGAACCCACATGGTAGAAGAGCATTGACTCTTGACGATGCTGTGCATGTAGATATACAGTCTAAGTAACAACAAATAAGTGAGTGAAAGGTTAGCAGAAATAGGAAGGCTTTTGTACGGCCTTTTCCTTCAGGCCTCTTGACTTAGCCTCCTGTTTTGGTGCTGGTGGTTGGATGTGGGACTGTAGCCACGCTACAGTCTACTTCATGTTCTAGTTTAGGTCATCAGTGTCACTCCTTTGACAAAAAGCAAAAGCATAAAGTAGAATTGAAGTAGACCATTAAAAAAAATTAAAATGCCCTCAAAATCAACAAGAAATTCTTGCTGTGTAAACTATACTGTAAAATCTGTTTTGGCTTTTCGGACAAAACCAAATAGATTTATCTTTACATCTCAGCCCATTTAAAAACAAAAACCAAAAAAACCCAAGGATATACTGGTTAAGTAGAGCTGGGTCAGCTTTTTAAATTCATTTTGTTAAGTACAGTACTAAAGCTTTAAGACAAGACTTTGTATTTAGATAGAACATAATGACATACTACTCATAAGCACTTAATACACATGTGTGGATGAATTGAGTGAATTGAGACGCATGAGTACTGTTGGGTTTTAGTTTGTAGATAGCCTGTCCACATAAAGATTAGCACTGGTGAAGACCACTGGGGAACTCTCGGTCACGTGATGTGGTGTGACCATGCTACATGAGTACAATTTTTGGCTGACAAGGTGGCTCTTTGGATGGAGACACTTGTTGCTAAGCCTGAGGACGGAGTTGGGTTTCTGGACCCCACATAACGAAAGGAGAGCACCAGTTCTAAAAAGTTGTCCTCCAATCTCCACATAGGTACTGTGACATGTACATGTTCATATGTGCAACACACAAACATGATAAATAAGTGTAACCAAAATTACAGAACTAAGATCTTGGTTATTTTATGGATGAAATCACCAAAAGTTGGAAAAAAAAAAAAAAAAAGGAACAAATCTTGTTTTCTGTAGAAGAGTGGGATTGATTATATATTAACATTAATTATTATATTAATTTAATCTTGAATTATGCATTTATTGTAAATCTAGTTAATTTTCTCTCCCTCTGCCCCTTATCTTTCAGGCCCCTTCACAGATGTAGTCACTACAAATCTTAAATTGCAAAATCCATCGGATAGAAAAGTGTGTTTCAAAGTGAAGACTACAGCACCTCGCCGGTACTGTGTGCGGCCCAACAGTGGAATTATTGACCCAGGGTCAATTGTGACTGTTTCAGGTAGCAGCCCATGTTCTAGGCTTTTGTAGTTTTGAGTATTGACATTTCATGACTGTTGTACCTGATGTTTAGTGTTTTTATCTGTTTGTTATCTGTCAGTTTTTGTTTAAAGGTGTTTCTTGGATATCTTACTGTACAAAAATTTTACTGAAACTTTCCTACTCTCAGCTTATGTGAGAGTGTATATTTAGTTATTGTCAATTTGAGACTTCATCTCTATTTCCATAGCTTTCCACAGTTGTCTCTGAAATGGCACTGTTTTGTGTGTTCTGTGCATCTACAGAAGTGTTTTGAGTCTTAAACTTAAAAAATGTGTGCCTGTTTTGGGCCTACTTATAAAATCAGATGAGTTTTTATTCCTTTCGGTGTAAATGCCAACAGTGTCTTGTCCCTTGTGCATTCCTTCACACACATCACATATACTTGCTGTGGGATCTGCTGGTGCCATCTAAATGTCGTTCCTTTCTCAGACAGCCTTTCCAAAGAGACAGTACTGCTTAGCATATGCCATAGGCGGCAAGTCTGACAGCATGTGTGGCTGGCTTCATGTAACTTTAACTTGTGGGAGAACCTCTCTGCACTCACACAGAATTTATTGCTCCTTTTTTAAAATAATAATATTTCTCAACCCCCACATTTGTTAATTACAAAAGGAGCAGGAAAAACAAATAATGCCATTAGAGTAGAGATCATGAAGTTAGAAATTTGTTTATTAAAATACTTGGGGACCCCGATGATACTCCTAAATTTTAAGATAACTACAGCTTTTATTTTCAAGCTTATAGAATATTAAAATAGCAAGTTATTTAAGGCCCAATGGGACAATTTAGAAGTAGAACCTGACTATAAATGTATGCCATATACATTCTTAGTAATTACTGATTTGTTGTTTATGATCTCATTTTGGATTTACGTAACAAATTTAGCATGCCAATTGAACTGGAGCCTGAAAACTTGATATAGGCTACTCAGGCCGGAGACGTAGAAGTGAGTGCTGCTGGGATCCGGGAATACAATCTAAGTACCAAGGAGTTAGGATTTCCTTTGTTTTCTTAAAGTTAGACTTAAACAAATCAACACATTCTGAGTAATTGTCTAAAATCCAGTTTTAAAATGAGTTATATTAAGTGTCTCAGTTATCTAAATTAAAATAACACAGTGAATTTAATAGTGATTGAAAGTTATAAAGTTGCTTATGCATCTTGAGAATAATACATTTGAGGTTTTTGAACCCATCTTGATATTCATTAAATTTGTGTGTTAGTGTGATGGTAATAAATAGGATGGAATTGTAGATGATAATGTGCTTTCTCTTTTTAGTAATGCTGCAGCCCTTTGATTATGATCCAAATGAAAAGAGTAAACATAAGTTCATGGTACAGACAATTTTTGCTCCACCAAACATTTCAGATATGGAAGCTGTGGTAAGTGTAGAAGTTGTACAGAAATTATTTTTGGAGATGTAGTTTAAACTTTGTTTTGTTTAGCTCTCAACAATCCTTATTTTCTTGCCAAAAATTAAATATCAGATCAAAATTAAGATTTAAACAATTAAAAGGTCTTGTTCTTTGACCCCCCCCCCCCCCCCTTTTTTTTTTTTTTTTTTTTAAAAGATACCATTCTGCCTGTTCTGGAACTTTGTAGACCAGGCTGGCCTTGAACCTACAAAGATCCTCTTGCCTCTGCCTCTTCCATCTCTGGGATTGAAGGTGTGCACCACCCACCATGCCTAAAATACTATTCTTTAGAAACCATTTAGAAATGCTAAAGTGAAGAAGAAAGTTGTGTGTATTGCTGGTGCCGCTGTGCTTTTCACCACATTGTTGTTTTATGGTGGTATCAGAGGACAGCTTGGTGGGGCTGGCCTCCCATTCTGCCCCACAGCATGGTTCCTAGGAGGGACTCAGGCCACCAGTGTGGCAGCGGTGCTTTTCCCTCCTGAGCCTTCTCATGGGCCCAGTGTCACTGTAGCTTTAATTGATGGTGCTATCAGGTCCAGTTTCCTTAAAGGTCCAGTGACACTGGTCCATGCTGGTAGGCGGTCTGCACTCAGCTCTGGCTTTACTTGGCCCTTTAGGTGACCTGCTTGACACACTGTGCTCTCTTTTCTCATCTTTGAATTTTTGTTTTTTGGATTTTATTGTTGTTGTTAAATTTCTGGAAATGCTCTCAAATTTTGACAACTGAAATCATGTTTGTCTCTTGTGTTTTTTGTTTTTGTTTTTTTTTTAAGAATAAGACATGCATAAATAAATAAATAAAACTATAAAAATTAGAACTTCTTGGGTAACTATCAATATAGTCAATTAATTTATTCTTAGAATAAATTATATTAATTTGTTTTATTTCTTTTTTCTTTTTAGTGGAAAGAGGCAAAACCTGATGAATTAATGGATTCTAAATTGAGATGTGTGTTTGAAATGCCGAGTGAAAATGATAAGCTGGTAAGTAAGAAGTATCAGATAATTGATGATTAGCTTTTGATTTTGGACTTGGTTTGGCTGGTCATTTTATGAGATTTAAGTTTTAAAAAGCTGGATAATGCTATTTCCATTTTATGATATTTTGTTTGCCTAAGAAGAAATAAATAGGGTACATTAGATCCAAATTTCAGTGTGGGAAGAATTTCTGGGAATGCTTTCATTTTGATAACTGAAATCATGTCTTCTTTTTTCTTTCTCTCTCTCTTCTTTTTCTTAAAAAATAAGACACGCATATATAGATACAACTATAAAAATTAGAACTTCTTTTTGGGTAACTGTATCAACATTCTTGGAATAAAAGACATCATTTACAGGGATAAGATTTTTTTTCTTCCCCCAGTTTAGCCTTTGCCAAATATTTTGCATATTTTTATTTTTTGATCAAAATTAATTTTATTTTAGTAAATAGTTGTTTATTGATTAGCATTAAGCAACTACATTTTGGGGGGGCTGAAGGAGATACATAGCAGATTTATAATAGCAGATCAGTGGTCTGAGGTCTATATGGTGGGTATAGACACCTTTTCTCAGTTTTCTTTCTGATTTGTAAAGTTAAAATTTTTTTTTTAAGGAATTTTATTTTATGCATATGGTTGTTTTGCCTTCAAGTATGTCTGTGCGTGTCTGGTATCCTTGGAGAGCAGAGAAGGGCATAGGTTTCTCTGGAATAGGAGTTAGAGATGGTTTTGAATTGCCATGGAATGGAATACCAGGTCTTGTGGAAGAGTAGCCATCTCTCCAAACCCAAGGGTTTTTACTTTTTTCTATGGTTTGTGTGGGTTGAAGTATAATTGATACAGTTTGGTTGTATAGTCTGATGGACCTTGCTTTGATCTGGTAACTCATTTGCTCTGTTCAGAAGTAAACTGTGTGTTTCTTAATAAGGAAGCTGAAATAAACATGCTCTTAAATGTTATCTAGGTGCTGACCAATAACTCAAGTTTTCAACACCTCCTTTTAAAGCGAATCTGAGTCATAATTGCTAAGAGTAAAAAGTGCAGTGTTTATACTTTTTTTTTTTTTTTTTCTTGGTTTTTCGAGACGGTTTCTCTGTGTAGCCCTGGCTGTCCTGGAACTCACTCTGTAGACCAGGCTGGCCTCAAACTCAGGAATCCACTTGCCTCTGCCTCCCAAGTGCTGGGATTAAAGACGTGCGCCACCACCACCTGGCCAGTGTGTTTATACTTTTATATATTAGTTTTCCTTTTCTTTTGTGTTGGCTCCAAAGATGTTAATAGCCTCCATTGCTTTTTGTGTTTAACAATAACATAAGTTTATCTGAACTGTAAAAGTCATTTTGGGATGCTATTTCAATAATAATTGTTGTTGTTGTTGTTGTTGTATTTTGAGACAGGGTTTCTCTGTATAGCCCTGGCTGTCCTGGAACTCACTCTGTAGACCAGGCTGGCCTCGAACTCAGAAATCCACCTGCCTCTGCCTCCCAGGTGCTGGGACTAAAGGCGTGCGCCACCACCGCCCAGCCCCTTCTATGTACTCTTGAATTCCTTTTTCTGACTGGCCCTACTGCTATTTAGATGCTTTTTTGTTAAGGCAGTCACAGGAGAGTTGTTCCTTTTGTTTACATAGCTTTGTCCACCTCACTAGTGAAGAGAAATACCTCTTTCCATCAGCAGTAAGCAAGTATGGATCTTCAGGATGGGGCGGGCTCCATGAGCTCTGCATTCTTCCGTGACAGGGTTTTGTGGTGCTCCTGTGTAGGTAGTTGCAGTTGCTGTAAGTTGAAGAGTGCCACATTTGTGTCCTGCTGCGAAATCAGAGCAGCACACGTGCTCCCCTTCTTCAAGCATTTACAATTTTCCAGTTTCCGTACTTTTTTCCTTGAATTGTAGAGGGGATGCTGTCTATGTCTTGTTTATGGTTTGGCATCTGACAGTCATAATGATCAATATGTTGACCAGCTAGGAGTCTCTGCAGTCAGCACTGACTTAAGAACTTCCTTAAAAACAATATTTTAAGTGTGTGCATATTTAACCTTCATGTTTGTCTGTGTACTACGTGTGTACGTTGGTACTCACAGAGTCCAGAAGAGGGGATTCACTTCTCTGGAACTGGAGTTACAGGTAGTTGTGAGCTACCATGGGGTGAGTGCTGGGGCTCTAACCCAGATCTGTAGGAAGGACAGCCAGTGTTCTTAACCTGAGCCTTCTCTCTAGCTCATTTCGAACTTTCTTAATGTGATGTGGCCAGGAGTTTTCTAGGCTCAGACTTATTAAATCATTTCTTAAACACTGGAAGTGTGGCATTGGCTGCTTATGTCTATAATCCCAGTACTTTGGAAGCAGGAGGATTGCTATGAGTTCCAGGTCAGCTTGTGCTACAGAGTAGTTAGGGTTTTTCTAATAAAAGCAAACAAAACTCTGGGTTCTTTTAGTCAGAGAAGGCATTCAGAATGACAATGACTTTTAAGACTGTGCAATAGATCCTTTTGTAGAACTCCTGAAGCACTGTTTTGACATGAGTATAGAAATAATTTGTAACTCTCGTGGTCCTTAGCCTTGCTGCTGCTAAATTGTTGTTTTGTTTTGTCACTGTTTGGAAGATGGTCTGCCTCTCCCCAGGATGGTCCATAGCTCGCTGTATGCATAGGCTGTCCTCATCCACTCATCGTGAGTGGATGTAGCTTAGTGGGTAGGAGCCAGGGTTGGCATACAGTGAATGCCCTGGGTCAGATGACAGTACCACCTAAGCTTTTATGGTGGAGGCACATTGGCCTGTTATCCCAGCTACTCCAGAGGTGGAAACTTTTGGCATGTTCTGAAAATTACTTTTGGAGGCATGGTTCTCTCTTCAAGCTCATTTTTCTGCTGGTACACACCTGCAGAGTCTAGAAGAAGTCTCTGTAGAATTTCACCTTTTTTTCTAATTATACCTTTAATTCTACATTGTGAACTAATTACCAGAACCAGTCTCATTAATAACCATCATTAATAACTATCATTTTGAATAGCTACTGGATTTTCACGCCACAGTTACTTTAGAGCCAGGAGTCTTTTGATATATTTAACTTAGAAAACTGACTGAAAGCATTTCACAGTGGCTATTACAACTCTTGGTACTTTCTTTTTCAGCGTGTTAGAGACAAGTCTAGGTGAGCTTGATTTACTGTTTGTTAGTTTAACTACCCCACCCACACCCTTACTCTTCTGCCCTACTATGCATTCTGGTACCTGAAAGAAATAATTAGGCATTTCACTTAAATATGCTTGTTACACTACACGTGCTGGAGGATCTTGATCTTTTTTGGTATGTTGTCTGTTGTTTGGTGTTCTTGGCTACTGGAAGCAGTAAGTAAGGGGAAACATGGCATTTTGTGGTTTCTTAGAATTTTAGGAAGGTCCTATAAATTAAAATGATCGAGGTTTTGGGATCATATCACAAGGCAACAAGGAGTTTATGTTTTGGTTTTTATGAAGTTATTTTTTAAAATAGTTGTTCTGTTGTATTTGAACTACCAATAGAGCATGAATATTTTTGTGAAATAGCTCTAAAATATATAGATTGTAATCAGGGTGAACAAGGGAACCCTGGAAGTTTCAACGCAGTTATAAAGGAGACTCTGTTAAGTTTTCTAGACAGCAAAAATAAAATAGTACAGTTGCTGAGTATAGTCACATGCATTGTCGCCTTTGAGTGCTAGGTGTAGCAGGTGTTTGCCTGGGTCCAAGAGTTGTTTACTGGGAGCGCTGATCACTGGAGAGCCTTTCAGGTACTTAGCATAAAGTGTTGACTCTATCAAAAAGTGAAGGTCTGTAAAATTTAGCTCCTTTTAGTTATTGTTTGCTTTAGATTATGAAATACTCCGTGTCCAGTTACTGGTGGTTTTTATTTTATTTTGTTTTTGTTTTTCTGAGGCAGAGCTTCTTATGTAATTCTGGCTGTCCTGGAGCTCGCATGGTAGAGCAGACTGGCCTTGAACTCACTGAGATCTTTCTGCTTCTGCCTTTTTTAGTTCTGGTATTAAAGGTGTGTGCGGGTAGTGTTCTTTTAAGGATGGAATGAGGCTATTTGATGGGATTCGGTATGAATTCGGTATGAACTGCTTGACATTTTCCAGATTAATAAGTATAGTATACTTACTGTATTGACCTCTTCATAACATCTGATAGTAATATATTTTCTGGAAAAACTAATTTGCTTTAATGATGCCAATGGGGCTGATTGGAACTGGAGTTCAGGAATCCTTTTATATAAAGGCATTTTATATTTCAAAATACATGCTATTTTTGTTGAAACAGAATAAGGGATGTCTGTTGAATTTATTATTTTGTGCCAAAATTCATTATTTTGAGTTATTAATTTTTAACTATTAAGAGAATTTGAAAGGTAAGTAGAGAACTGTGGAATTATGATAGGCTATCCAGAATATTTTATGAATCTTTTTGAGTTTTTTATTGACTTGGTGTGTTTGGGGGTTAACAGGGTCCTGGGCATAAAAGAAGCTTACATGTATCATTACCATTTTTTTTTTAATTAGGTATTTTCTTTATTTATATGTACATTTTCCCTTTCCCATCTTCCCCTCCAAAACAAACAAACAAACAAAAGCAAGAACAAACCCCTTTTGCCTCCCCCTTCCCCATGCCTGTCCCCCCACCCTCTCCCACTTATTGGCCCTGGCATTCCCCTACACTGGGGCACAAAACCTTCACAAGGCCGAGGTCCTTTACTCTTATTGATGATCAAATTTGCAATCCTCTACTATATACCTGCTTCCAGTACATTCAATCCCACCCTGTATAGTCCTTGATTGGTGGTTGGGTCCCTGGGAGCTCTGAGGGTACTAGTTAGTAATTGTTGTTCGTCCTAAGGGGCTGCAAACCCTTCAGCTCCATAGAACCTTTCTCTAACTCCTTCATTGGAGACCGTGTATCATTACCATTTTTAACCCTAATACAAAAATGTTCGTTGTTAAGTGTTATCAAAGGTAAGAGAATATGAAGTTGTTGAATATTTTTCAGGTAATGACACGTATTACTTTTTTTAAGTCATAGAACTAGAGGTAGAAGTAAGTATTCTTTAGGGCAATATGAACTTTGTATACATTTAATTAATATACACACATTTAATAAATGAAGGTATGCAATTAGGACGTACCTACTTTTGTGTAGAAATATTTATGAAAAGCTAATTCAGAAATGGTCTTTTTGCTTTGATGTTCTGATTCTGATGCATTACTTATTTTTATAGAATATGTTACATGAATGTTTTACAAGCTTAAACTATTTCTTGTAGTCATTCCCAGTATACAGGAGAAATCAGTTTGGTATGAATCTGAGAATATTTTTCCCATGCTACCTCAGGGTAAAACTCCACCAGGGATTGCCTCAACTGTCACTTCAATGAGCAGCGTCAGCAGTACAGTTGCAACACCTGCCAGTTATCACTTGAAGAATGATCCCAGGGAACTAAAAGAGGTGAAGCAGGTTTGTCATAGGAGCTAACAGAAGTAGGAGTCTACTAGTGTTAGTAAGTTAATGTAGATACCTGCACAGATAAGTAATACTGAGTACATTAATAAATAGTTAGAACTCATTGTTTTGGAGAGGGTCTTCCATAGCCCAGGTTGATCTCAGCTCAGAATATAGCCAAGGATGGCCTGAACTCCTTATCTTCCTGCCTGCCCTTGCAAAGGTTGAGACCTGGTTCTGTGCTGGGGATAGACCCAGGGCTTCCTGTCTTCAAGCGCTCTGCTGAGCTTCTCCAGCTACAGGAAGAAAGTGTTAAACTGTATTTAAAATTACAAGGAGAACTGAAAAGTCCGCATACAATTCTATCCTAAAACATTAAGGAGCAGAATCACAGTTTTGAACATGAGTGTGAACAGAGTTAAGTTGATGTAGTTTTTCCTGTGAATGAGATTTAGAAAACAAATGCTGAAAATTGAGTCTTGTGTGAATTAGCATCGCAGATACATAGGAAATAATAAAGGTGGCAAGCTCTGCTTTTCTACACGGATCTGTGCTTGTAGGAAAGAAAAAATTGTTTATTTTGTTGTCAAATTAAATATAACTGTCATTGTTAACTTGTAATGCCCTGGGATTTTAAAAAAGTGACTAAAAATGAGGTCATAATTAATATAACAAGGTAATATAATGCATGTCTATACTTGGATACTAATAGGGTTAGGGTAACTTGAGTTCGTTGGTGGAATGGGTTTTGTATAATTCTTTTTAGAATTTATTACTTACTGGAAAGTTCCAAAATGCTATAATTAATAGTTAAGTGTTACAGGTTTTTATACTTTGAGTTGGCTTAGAAGAGGGTATGCATACTAACAAAGCTTTATAAATTTTAAATTTTATTTTATGTGTGTACACCACATGTGCCTTGTACTAGTGGAGGTCAGAAGAGGGCATTAGATGCCCTGGAACCAGAGTTGACAGTTGGTTGTGAACCGCCATGTAGGTGCTGGGAATCATACAAGTGATAAGAATGTCCTTTAGTTCCCCTCTTGGAGCTTCATCACAGGTCTTCTAGAAGAGCAGCCAGTGTTCTTCCCCACTGCACTGTCTCTAGCTCCCTAATAAGGCTTTAAGACACCTAGCACTAGGGAGGCAGAGGCAAGCAGGGCTCTGTGAGTTCACGGCTAGCTTGGCCCATATAGCTAGTTTCAGGCTAGCTGGGTTACATAGTGAGAGCCTATCTCAAACAAACAAACAAACAAATGAAAACCAGACTTTTTAAAAATCTAAATGTCTAACTCTGTTTGGCTTTATAATTTGGAATTACTTTAAACGACCATGGGCCTAGAGAAATCATCCATTTGCTGTTAGGGTAGAAAGAAAAAAATTAAAGGAGACTTGCTTTTTGAATATTCCAATTCATAGATTAAAACTTTAATTCTGTCAGTGTAGACATAGTTTTTGCCTTCAGCTGTACACTGTCTTAATGTATTGACATCCTTTACTCACAGTAGTGATAAGCATGTCCTTTAGCTCCTCAGAGCTTCATTGCAAGTATTTACTCTGCCATAGGTTTCACTTCTCCTTTCTGTGTCTAGTCCCTAACTCCTTGCTATTTGCCCCCTACAAAGTTACTGAAAATGAAATCCTTATGGGACTGCTGCAGTTAGACAACAGAGAATGAAATAGTGGAAAGTGTATAGCAAACTGGCTTATCTTGACACCCTGCTGTAGCTTATTGTAATTTGAGGTGTTAGTGCATGATGTTACTCTTGTTGGTAAGAGTTATGGCATGTTGAATCTGTTTATTTGGTTCATCCGTGGTCCTAAAAACAGTCTCCTCTTTTTGCATCAATCCTGAAGTAACTTTAAAAGGAGCAAGCTGGCTTCCTGCAGGCAAACTCACTAATGGTGGCCCATCACAGGTGTTTCCGCAGCCACCTGTGTAGTGTTCCCACAGAAGACTCAGCCTTCACTCTTGCTCTCCAGCTAAGCCAGGTTTTTCATCTGCTATGAATTGTGAATGAGCTACAAATAGTAGCTGCCCATCAGTCTTCTAACAAAAGTGAAATGTTGAGTGATTTTGATAGTCCTAGAATGGAATATTTAACGAAATATTGTGCCACTTTAAATAATTAAAAGATACATAATGCCAAATGCATGCCTGTATAGTTACATGAATGCTGGCATTTTTATTTTGTCCTGGGTAATTGAACCAAGGGCCTTACACATTGTATAAAATGCATATGGAAATATGCAGGAGGATTATATGAATAGGGGTTTGCTTGGTTAATGATACAGCAAGAATAGTCACAATGCAATTGTGTGTGTGTGTTTTTGAGACAGGGTTTTTCTGTATAGCCCTCGCTGTCCTGGACCTCACTCTGTAGGCCAGGCTGGCCTCGAACTCAGAAGAAATCCGCCTGCCTCTACCTCCCAAGTGCTGGGATTAAAGACATGCACCATCACTGCCCAGTGTGTGTGTGTGTGTGTGTGTGTGTGTGTGTGTGTGTGTGTGTGTCTTTATAGTCCTGGTTGTACTAGAACTTACTATGTACACCAGGCTGGCCTTGAATTCACAGGGATCCTCCTATCTCTGGCATACCCAGCATATTTTTTTTTTAAGAATTTAATTTTTTTATTTTTAAAATCATTAACGTTATTTACTAGCTTCATATAATTTTGCAGTCAGCATGGGACTAACACTGATTTTTCTCCCAGTTTTTTCTCCTGTACCGGAGGTTGAGCCTAGGACCTTCTGCTTGTGAGACAGATGTTCTGCATAGTGCTTTCTTCAGCAGATGGAGGTGTCATGTTTTTGTTTTTGTTTTTGTTTTTTTTTTAAAATCAAGTTTAATTGTGCAGGACGGGGATTTGAAAAATCAATTTGAAGTGAATTTAATTATTATCAAGAAAAAAACTCAAATATTGTTAG
Source organism: Montemys delectorum (assembly GCA_019843815.1). Lineage (NCBI taxonomy): Eukaryota > Metazoa > Chordata > Mammalia > Rodentia > Muridae > Montemys > Montemys delectorum. The sequence goes on along the minus strand of JADRCD010204646.1, from coordinate 32,909 downwards.
CAAAATATGAAGTAAAGGTTTTTTAGAGATGGGTTTGGTTGGGCATTGGGGAGATGATGGTAAAGAACAAACATGTCAGTGAGAGGCTCAGGACAAACTGAAGGAAGCAGCCCCTTAACTTCTCAGCTGGGAGACTTGAAAGTGGGGAACTTGCTTGCAGGTCAAACTAGTAGCTAAGCAATTGTGTGGCTAAGCATTGTGCGAATGTGTTAGAACACCTTGTTGCTTTTATAAAGTACTGGCCAGGCAGCTGCAGGGGAACTTGATTGTGGCTCACAGTTGGAGGGCACAGTCCAGTCTGGTAGTGGCAGCATGGGCAGCTGGTTGTCAGGCTGCATCTGCAGGCGGGAAGCAGTGAGGAGTGCTGGTGCCCACCTCCTGGTGGCTGGTCCCACTTTACTTAATACAAAGTTTCCAGCTGTGCCCAGAAGTTTGTTTATAGTCCTGGATGATTCTAGATCTGTCTGGTTGACAGTGTTAACCATTGTATAGCCTTTGGCTTCCAGAATGATTATGTACAACCTCTAATAATCTTGGTATAAGTGACTACTTTGGGATGTCATAAAATTTACTTTGGAATGTCAAAAATACCTTGATTTGTGATGATTACCTGGATTAAAGCTTGGCTTTTTTAATTTTAATTTTGTTGTTAATAGCAAACCCAAGGTCTCCTGCTTGCTATCAAATGTTATATTGACTTAACCTCTCAAGCCTTCTAAAAATTTTTAACAATTAAAAATCTAAATCAAAAAGGATAACTTTATATTGATACTGTTACTGTATGTGGTGGCATCAGGTTGGATTTTAAGGATACAGGAACAGTTTAGATCACAGGCTTAGAAAATAATGTTGGTGTTGCCACGGGTGTCCAAGTGTTTAGGATGTTGGAAGAATTTGGACCTTACAGTTCTGGAAGTTGTCTTAACCTGCTCCTAAATAGAATATCACAATGAGTCACACTAATTGGACAGTCTTACAGTTTAAATAATCATCTGTGTTTAAGATGGCTTCCCGTTGTAGCAATTTTTCTTTTTATTGTTTCCCTTTCAATATTTGTATCTTCTAGTCACTTCATTCCTTTTATTTCTTTAATAGACATTAGATTGTTTTTGGCTGTATGTAGATAGTTACACATTTACTGGAATGATTATGAGGTTGTCCCTGTACCTTCCAATTCCTAAAACCTCATTTGACTGCAGAGTCAGACCTTTAAAAATGACCTTGAGCTTGTCATTCAGCATATTTCCCTTGACTGACTGTTGTTGGCCAAAGTGTGTGTCTAGGGGTAAATAATAAAAAGAAGTAGTGAATCTTCTTCCATTTGAAATTGTTTGCTTTTGAAATTCTGGAGTAAAGAATGTAAATATAAGTTGCTATGGTATCTTTTAAGTGTTATGTTAAGGTAAGTACCAAGGATGTGGGAGTAGAAGAAATAGGATGCTTATTTTGATTAACTGCTGGTATTTATTGACATGCTCCACTGAAAATTGCCTACAGATGATTATATTTACTACTTAAAAAATGTTAATAATTAGTTGAAACTTGTCATATTTTCATGATATTTTTAAGTAAGAAAGATGTAGAACTTAGATTTTTTTTTTACTAGTTAAAAATCCATAAATTTTTTTGGTTAAAGATTCCCAATATCTTTGAAATACAGAATGATATGGAACCTAGCAAAGCTGTCCCACTGAACGCAGCCAAACAAGATGGACCCCTGCCCAAACCACATAGTGTCTCTCTCAACGATACGGAGACACGGAAGCTGATGGAAGAGTGCAAGCGACTTCAGGGAGAGATGATGAAGCTCTCAGAAGAAAACCGACACCTGAGAGTAAGTTTTCTGGGTTGAAAAGGAGGTAATTGGAATGAAGGTACAAGGAATGTGTTAATAGATTTAACTCGTTTGATTGTTCTTATTACTTGGAGCTAATTAGCGTAAGATTAAAGAAATGAAGTTTCTGAAAGCTTAGTAATAGAAATAAAATGGTCAGGTATATTTTAGTTAGTGTTAAGATATTTTTTTCAGGAGCTGGAGAGAAGGCTCCGTGGTTAAGAGCACTGACTACTCTTCCAGAGGTCCTGAGTTCAATTCCCACCAACCACATGGTGGCTCACAACCATCTGTAATGGAATCCAATGTTCTCTTCTGTTATGTCTGAAGAGCATGTCAGTGTACTTCTTTTAAAAAAAGGTTTTTTTTGACATTTGATAGGATTATATTCTTGATAAACCCATTGGAAAGTGAAGATATCCCTAGTTGAAAATGCACCCAATACACAACACCTTTCGAACGTCCTAGCCTAGCTTAACACATTAGCACTGCTAATCAGCATCGGAGTGCTGGGCATCTCCTGAGTGGATCCTAGCACATGTCCCTAGCCCAGGGAAGATGAGGGTTCAGAGGGCAGCGGGTGATGATATGGTCACTTCACACTCCTAATGCCAAACAGTAAATTGAACCGTAATGAAGCTGAAGATGCCGTGTAAATGGTTGGGAATGGTGTGAGTATAAAATAGTTTATATTGAGGTAGTAAAAATTCTCTAGTTTCCTAGGTTTTATAAATAGCACCCGATAAAAGCCAGCCATATAGTTAAGCGGTATCTGTAAATTTCCCCAGGACCATGTGACATACTGTCACAACAACCACCTGCTTTGAGAAACTGCTGCCTTACTAGGAGAAGCCAGGGGACTGTCAGAAATGTAGACTTCGTGTTAAGTAGGGAGCAGCTCCTTCTTTTACATGGAGCAGCAAGTAAGGTACTTTAGCACATAGAAGCAATTTCCAATCTAGGCAGGAGCTTAGAGAGGGGTTCCTGTACGTCGCCTACATTACATACAGCCTGTGCTCCATGGTGGCCTTTTATAGATGTCCCTTGTGTTTGTTTTGCACATACTAAGACTATGAAAATGATACTTTACCCTAAAATAACACTGCCTTTCTCTAAATCTTGTAATATATTATCTACCTCAAAATCCTGTGTGTCTGCCATATAGATTTTCAAGTTTTATTGAGTCAGTAAACCTGCTGTATAGGTGCACTATTGATAGTTTCTGGCTGATGGCTGTAGCCAATCCAAACTGCCATAGAGCTTATTGGAAGTAAGCTGACATGTTTTATAGGAATAAGTTTCTCAGTTTCAGTTTTAAAAGTCATTGTTATTGAGGTGTAATTTACATCACATGAATGCACTAATTTTGATTATTTTGGCAGATCTATAGAATTATTCAGCCATCACTTTAACACAGTTTTAGAATTTTTCCTAATTCGACAGGTTCCCAAGGTAGATGGGAATTTATCCCTACCCATACACATCTACTGACCTGCTTTATGAACTTTTAGCTTTGCTAGTCACCTATGTGTGCTGTTTAAACATCTTGGTTTTGTGTGTTTTCTCAGGATGAAGGCCTAAGGCTCAGAAAGGTAGCACATTCGGATAAACCTGGATCCACCTCAGCTGTGTCCTTCAGAGAGAACGTCACCAGTCCTCTTCCTTCTCTTCTGGTTGTAATTGCAGCCATTTTCATTGGATTCTTTCTAGGGAAATTCATCTTGTAGAGTGAAGCATGCAGAGTGCTGTTTCTTTTTTTTCTCTCGACCAGAAAAAGATTTGTTTACCTACCATTTCATTGGTAGTGTGGCCCGTGGTGACCATGGCCACGGTGACCATTTTTTTTGTGTGTGTACAGCGTCATATAGGCTTTGCCTTTAATGATCTCTTACGGTTAGAAAACACAATAAAAACAAACTGTTCGGCTACTGGACAAATTGTATATTATCAGATCATCACTAGCAGATGTCAGTTGCACATTCAGTCCTTTATGAAATTCATAAATAAAGAATTGTTCTTTCTTTGTGGTTTTAATAAGAGTTCAAGAATTGTTCAGTCTTGTAAATGTTATTTTAATAATCCCTTTAAATTTTATCTGTTGCTGTTACCTCTTGAAATATGATTTATTTAGATTGCTAATCCCACTCATTCAGGAAATGCCAAGAGGTTTTCTGTGGGGGAAATGGTGCCTCTTACTGTGTAAATTTTCTCCTTTACCTTTGCTAATATCATGGCAGAATTTTTCTTATCCCTTGTGAGGCAGTTTGTTGACTGAGTTTTTCATCCTTACAATCCTGTCCCATGGTATTTAACATAAAAAAAAAATAAAACTGTTAACAGATTCTTGCTCGATAGCTTGTTTGTGTCTGTCATGTCATTTGTGCTGGGTTGGGTAGGGTAGGATCGGACTGGGGTGAGCCTCGATGTTCACTCTGTAGTGAACTTTATTGGGCTTTATTGATTTGTTTGTTTGCTTTGCTTTGCTTTGGTTTTTCAAGATAGGGCTTCTCTATGTAGCCCTGGCTGTCCTGGAACTCACTCTGTAGACTATACTGGCCTTGGACTCAGAAATCCACCTGCCTCTGCCTTCTGAGCGCTAGGAATAAAGGTGTGCGCCACTTCCACCCACCCAGCGAAATTTGACTTTATAATGAGTGCTTTTCTCTTATGAAACTCTTCCCAGTCCTTGATTATTTGTGATTTAAAGTTTCATTCTGTTTTAAGAAGTGACAAGATTTCAGGCCAACATAGGTATTTGGAACGTATTAATTAAAACCTATTTGGAAATGTAAAGGTGCTGTAATCTTGAGTTTCGCGTATGCCAGCTGACTGTACCATGTTCAGTTGACTCTAGGTTTTTTCTTTTTTAAACCATCTACTCAAGGAAGGCTTACTTGTCCTGTATTTTAAGTACTTGATGTACTAAAGAGTTCTGCTTTTTAATGTATTTCTTCGTAGCTGGAAAGAACTGGTTTTTTTTCTGTTATGGAAATTAGTAGTACTTTGTGGACCTTGAGTATTTACTTTTTGAAGAACAAATCAATGTTAGGCATGTGAAAATTACAGTACAGTACTGGTTATGTCTGACTGATGCTTCCCTGTAGTCTTATGCCTCAACTTAGAAGTAGAAAGTATGCTTTCAGCTGAGAACATAGTTTATTACATACAAGTGAATTGTGTGTTGTCAAAACTAGGTGTTGGCTTTGTGAGGATCAGGCTCTGTTGGGGAAGAGACTGGGCTATAGGGCTCAATGTGCATGACGTGGTACAGGTCTACACGGGTGTGTTGTCAGGCCTTTGGATTGTCTAACTTCTCAGATCATATGTAATTTATTGTTATTCTCTGATGACTTTTACAAGACTTGTGTACCAGTTACTGAAAAAGCCAGCCAACCAAAGCAGAAGTGGTGCTTGCTCCTGCATGGGGTGATGCTGTGTGCCCTACTGCCGCAGTAAGCTCCCTCCCCAAAGCTGAAAGAGCATGAGGAAATCTTACAGTCTTATTCCCTAGTGTACAATCAGCAGCCCCTCCTTTGGTCTAAAGTTCTTTATAAAATCACGAAATGGTGATAGGTTCAAGCTTGATAATTTCTTACACTCCTTTTTTTTGCTTGTTTTTTTTTTTTGTTTTTGTTTTTTGGTTTTTCGAGACAGGGTTTCTCTGAGTAGCCCTGGCTGTCCTGGAACTCACTCTGTAGACCAGGCTGGCCTTGAACTCAGAAATCCATCTCTCTCTGCCCCCCAAGTGCTGAGATTAAAGGCGTGTGCCACTACTGCCCAGGCCACCCCCACTTCTTTTTTTAAATAAATTTTCAAAAAGAAAAATCCCATTTTATACAGATGTCCCCTGCAGTTCAGTTGTTTCTCAGCCCCTTTGTTTTGTGGGGAAGGAGTCAGGCCTTACGTGGGCTGAGGAGAACTTTTCGTGGCTGGCAGAGGCAGAGCTTCCTGATTGTAGCTGTAAAAAGTAAGGCATTTGAATTTGGTAAACAGCTCAGCTAAGAACCCAGCTCCTCCAAAGGCCTCAGGCCGTGAGACACACCTACAGTTTGTCTTCTCTGCTGTGTGCATTCTTGTTTAGGCTGCCAGCGTGGGGATGCCTGTAAAGTACATTGTCCTTTCGGTTGACATTTTACAAAGTACAGTATGTAGTGCTTTTGAAAATACATATTGGCCTCTCTCGACTGCTTTTCTTAGGAGACTTCATGTTTCGTTCTTTTTAATTACTTTGAGAAACATGATCAGACTATTTTCCTACCAAGTTCTTGGAAAGAAGTCCAGTTCTGTCACCACAGTCTAAGCAGTCTCCATCCTTACCTGGTAAGAGTCTTGCTTTGTGTTTGTAAGCAAGAAGGAGAAGACCGTCGTTAACACTGCAAGGCCTTACACTCACACCAAATGCACCATTTCCCTCGCTCTTTCTATAACCTTAGTTTTGCTCATTTTTTTATATTTGCAACAATCTTTGTGTTCTGAGTATATATGCTTACTACCTTAAAAAGATACTTGGAGAAAAATGTAAGTTCACAAATTCTATTTCAACAATACTCAAAAAGTTTTCTTCATGCATGTTAAAATTTTCTTAGTGTTGGGTGTTAGTGTGGATTTATTTTTGCCTCTTACCTTTAAAAATACTTCGTGCGAGCAGGTTTTAACAAGATGAAAAGCAACAAAAAATTGACCTTTTAATAAGATTTAAAATACAAGCTCCAAAGTTGACAATTACTGCTTTAGAAACATTCATTCACACAGTAGTTTCCCTGGAACGTTGCGTATTCCTGTTGAGTGACTCTGGTTCATAGACAATTGATCTGTTTGAGTTAAGGGGAGGAGTGGTTTTTGTTGTTTTAAGATAGGACAAAATCAGAAGCTAAATGGACTTTATTTTGTAGTCTCGAGAAGTTAAAATATGTGAATAAATAAAATTTAATGATGTGTCATATTTGTTTTCACATTAAAAGCAAAAGTTACTTGAACACTTGCTTAGTTTTCGTAGGATATGGGAGCAGCTGAGTTTTCGAATTGTATTTGATAATGTGTGGGGAGAAACTGCACCTGCAGTTTCTAACCGTGGCATTTTGGGAATGCCTAGTCATCAGAGGTTGGTGCTACAGAGTTTGAATATTGATCTGTTGGCATGATCTCTTGTGTACTGTGTGGAAGCATCACTTGTCAATAAAAAGCTGATGGCCAGTAAATGGAGGCTGGATTAAAAAGTGGGGCAGTTGGCAGGGAGAATAGGGGTGGGGGCGACTCTGGGATACAGTTAGGTGCAGAAGAATATTCACCCGGACTCAGAGGGAGTCAGGCGTATGAAACTGAGGAGAGGTAACTAGATAAAGTGGCAGACTTAGAATAATTTACAAATAGGTTAATAACAAATTCACAAATAGGTTGTGAGCTAATTGACTTGAAAATATCTTAATACATTCCTGTTTGCAGAAATGTGTATGCTTTTAAGCAGTTAAAAATCAGTAAAGTCCAAGTATGCAGCCCAAGCATGAACTTCTCTGCATTTGACTGGCTTTGCTGTGAGACCGATCAGAAAATCAGAGACTGTGTACGAATTTGTAGTCTGTCCCAACATGAGCTCTTTGATCCCTGAAAAACAAAAACAAATGTGAGAACAAATTTTGCTCAAGGATGTGGATGTTTCATCTACTTAATTATACATCCCATTTAGATTTAAGAACTGTTTGTTGCTTTCCAGTTGCCCCTATGTGTAAGAAACTTCAAAGTTGCTTTTCTGAAAGGACGCTGTAAGTCACTTTAGATGCTGTTTTATACCCGAGCAGTTACCCTAAAGTCCAGATTGCTAGTAGAGGTTTTTAATTTGCAAATGTGAACTACCAGTGCAAAACAAAGGAAACAACCTTGTGATGGGTCGTGAGCCTCATCGTGCTTGCTCTCTGTGTGCAGCTCTCACCACACTGGCGCACAGCGAGAACTACAGAGTTCACTGTCTGGATGTAAGGAGGGAGCTGCTGCGTGGGCCACAGGGGCTTGCTGTAGAGATTGATTTGCTAAGTTAAGACATTTGGTGGTCAGGAAGCCTGGCTGCCTTGCATGAGATTTTCAAGGTAAATAGTGAAAAGCGAGCATGTCATTTGTATTCTACTTTAGAGGAGAGGGTCTCAGTCTGGCCTTCAGTTTCAGGATCCGCAGTCTCAGCTTTGTCCCTCCTAGTAGTTCAGGGTCTGTAGTCCTGACTTCATAGGAAGCAGGAGGGGAAGGAACACGTCAAGCTCTGCCTGGACCACGACAGTGCATTGAAGGAGAACCCATCCCCAAATACAAGACCTGAGGTGGTCACCCCCGAGCGTGTCTGGTGTGCTCGAGCTCCTTTGTGAGTTTGTACCAAAAGAAAAGTCACACAAGGCCACTGAGGACATTGTCAAAAAGATTTTTTTGTGGGACTATATGCAGTATGAGCAAAACGAGCTTACTGTTCTGAGATCTGTTTCAAATTGGAGCAGTCAGGTTTCCTGAAGTTAGTCTCCAAAAAGTAGCAAGTCTATTTTGTCTGCTAATGTAATTCAAGGTATATTGCTAGTTTTATATAGTGCCGAAGATACAAATATATTAGACTTGGGAAAACAGTTTACTTGAAAAATTGTAAGTTAAAAATTAACTCTTGGGAGTCAAGGTTTTTGCTGTCCCCCTCTTTGCCAAGTATTTTGGGGTTTGCCAACTATTTGGCACTTTGTAGTAAGGTAGAATTTATAAACTATCGGTAAGGTTTGAATTTACTAAAATTTGGTGAGCATGTACAGTAAGTGTGAATTCTCAGTCCTCTGAGGAAAAACCTTCCCGTTTGGGTCTCAAGGTAATCATCAGTGAGGGGTGCTCATAGATTGTAGGAAGTTGCAGTTTATTACCAAGTTATATTTTCTGTTAAGGAAATGTGTCAGTTAAAATCTTGATTTGTGCCTGGTTCCTGTTTCCATGTGTACTTGGTTCTAATTCCTGAGAACACTAGATGGCAGCAGAGAGTGGAATTACACCTCTGTACAGTGGGTCTCCCATTCCAGCAGTAGGGACCATTGTGAGCCAGTGGCACCAGAGTTCTGTTCCCATCCTCATTTGCTGTAGTTTACTTTCTTCCTTTTGAAGTTTTCCAGCTTTAACGATTTACTTTTCACATTTGCTTTAGCTCTTCTAGGGGCATTATCAAAAGCATTTGGAGCCTTTAGGCTTGCCCCCACCATTTCCTACGTACTGCTAACTTGAGATTTATGAGCTTATTTCTAGGGTCAGTTCATAATCTAATACAATATCTACAGAATATTATGTATGTAATATACCATTAGTATAGTGCAGTCTGCATGTCAGGTTGTCACCCAAGTGTGTCCCTGTGGTAGTTTGAATATGCTTGACCTAGGGAGTTCCACTATTGGGATGTGTGACCTTGTTGGAGGAAGTGTGTTACTGGGGGTAGGTTTTAGATTCCTGGAAATGAGTCTTCTAAACAAGGTGTAGACCTCTCAGCTCCTCCAGCTCCATGCCTGCTTAGATGCTGCCATGCTTCCTGCCCTGCTGATAATGGACTGAACCTCTAGCAAGCCCCAGTTAAATGCTGTCGTTTATAAGAGCTACCGTGGTTATGGTGTCTCTTCACAGCAACGAAATCCTAACTAAGACAGTCCCTCACTTGTATTGCTTCAGCCCAAATGTTGCCCTTGAAGTGTTTGGCATGTTTCTCCTTGTTGCCAAGGCTAGAACTGAAATGGCCCAGTACCTAAAGGCCCTGCCACTTACTGTAGCCTTTTGGCTGAATCCGTGCCATCACTGTATGATGGTGACGTATAAGGTCTGTTGGGTGCGGGATTTCCCCTCACTTTGAGCACAGATGTTTGATACCCCTTGGATACCTTAGCTTAGCTTTTCACTTTCCTGAATATCTCTAGGAAGGGTCAGGAGAGTTGATTCCCCCACCCCCACCCTCAAAGGTTCTATTACATGTCTGTGTAAACTGAGGACATGACTGCTCCCAGATAGGGTCAGGCAGAGGCTTTTATTGTAGCTATGAGGAGAGAACAGCCAGAGTCCAGAAGAGAGAAAAAGTAGACTGAATATAGCCCACAGATTGGGCCTGGCCAGGCGAGGAGACAGAAGAGGACCAAGGAGGGGGTGCAAGAGGACGACGACAGAGGGCTGAGAGTGTGTGGCAGATAGCAGGGTCATACGAATGAGAAGCCCATGGGCTGGAGTTCCGTGTAAGGAAAGAGCCCGTGCCAGCATGACTCGAATGTGCAGCAGATTCTGTGATGCTGAGGGATCCTGGAGACCAGGCTGCTTTTTGATGGGCTAATAGGCACACCATATAGCTACTTGTCCTTTCTGCCAGTGATAAGGAAATGGCTCTGGTGGTGCTGAGGAAGGCTGGCTTTGGTTTAGCCTCTGGGAGTGGGGTTTCCTTTGGACTTAACAATGTTTATGTCATAGGCATTTGTTGTTTTGAAAAGCAACTATAAAAAGGTAAGTGCATAAGCATGGATGTGATTTTTTTTAAACATGACTACATGGGCCACTTTATGTGTCTTCAGATGGTTGGCATGGGGTTGGAAGGGTTTTAGGTTGTACAAAATGAAATGGCATAAAATCAAATTCTTAGAAAATTCAAGGTTCAGGTCATGATTTTCCCTACAATCTCTGTAAGTTCATTCTGTTAAGGTATTTTTTTATTTTATATTTTTTAAAAGATTTATTTATTATTATAAGTAAGTACACTGTAGCTGTCTTAAGAGGGTGTCAGATCTCATTACAGGTTGTTGTGAGCCATCATGTGGTTGCTGGGATTTGAACTCAGGACCTTCGGAAGAGCAGTCAGTCAGTGCTCTTACCTGCTGAGCCATCTCACTAGCCCTAAGGTATTATTTTTACCATGTTATTCATTTGTATAAGTGATACCTGGTTTAGATATGCATTAACACCAAGCTCTTCTCCCTATGTTCAATAAGGGTGGGTCTGGGGATATGGTACGATTATTTCTTAAGGAAATAGGTCCATGTAGGGCGATTGTGCTGGGTTGTTTCATGTCAACTTGACAAAACTGAGATTCACTAAGCTAAGAGAATGCTTCCATAAGATTGGGCTGTAGGCAAGACTGTAGGGCATTATCTTAGTTATTGGTGTGGCAGGACCCAGCGCATGGTGTGTGATGTTACCCTTGGGCTGATAGTCCTGGATTTTAAAAGAAAGTAGGTGGAGCAATCCCACGAGGAGCAAGCCAGTCAGTAGCAGCCCTCCGTGGCTTCTACATCAGCTTTTGCCTCTGGATTCCTGCCTGGTTTTAGTTGCTGCCTTGGCTTCCCTCAGTGGTCTGTGATTCAGGATGTGTAAGTTGGATAGACCCCCCTCAAATTGCTTTGGTCATGGTGTTTGATCATATCGATAGTAACACTAAGACAGGGATCCTATTGCCAGAATGTTAAAAAATGAAAATTGTACGTAGTCATCAGAGCCCAGGATGCCCAACCATGGTAATGCAAAGCAGGTGTCTAGTGGAAGAGCAGAAGAGCTGCTCTATCCTAGGGTCTATGTGATGCCATGTGTACATGGTATTTCAGGTCAGCCTGTCAAATTTTGAACAGCTGAGAGCTTGGAGCAGTTGTAAACACCAGCTTACAGTGGTAGACTAGATTATTGGTCCCAAAATTGCTTTACCATTCTACTCCTGGCAAGGGAGGTGGGATGGGGGTGGGGCACAGAGGACTTGGCTTAATGGTGAATTCAGCAAGCATAAGCTGAGGGCTGCCTTTGGTCTAATTTACTAAGGAGGATAGCACTGAAAAGTAAGTGGGTTTTGAAACCTCAGTGAAAGGACAGGTGTCCGCACAAGACATACCAAGACCAAGTTGTCAGCAGATAAACCTGGCCCAGAGGAAAATGGCAGTTTATGAAGGGAAATGGATGAGGCGTTTAATTTTGATTGGGCATATTAATTAGGTGAGCCTAGTTAATGGCTTTCAGCAAGGGGCAAAAGGATAAAAGACGGGACCTGTTGACGTCATGTTTGCCACGCTCAGGCCTGCTGGGGCCTATCAGATCAAGAACAATGCACCTAAGGTTATGTCCTAGCAGTGCCAGTGGCTGAAAGCTTGAGTGTGGTCACAGGGTGGTTTCAGTTTGGGGTATCAACATTCAGGCTGTCTAGCTGGCTTGCCACCCAGTTGTGAATGTTATGATGCCAATGGTAACTAGCATAGAACTTCAAATGCTAAGTCTGAGGATGGAGATGGAAGGAAGCCTACTGCTGTCAGTGAAAATGGGTTGCAGTCCTGGCTTCCTGGTTTTATTAGCTTTGACTTAGGGTAGTTATCTTTCAGTTCCAGCTGCAGAAAGGAACGCCTCTGGAGTTCAGTGGCGTCGTGTGCTCCGAGGCAGCACTCTTAGACAGAGCTGCTCACAATCTGTCAGCTTCGGTAGGCGAACAGCTGTAGTGGGGAGTTGTGCAGTTTAGGTTAAAAATAAATGCCAGCAAAGTCACCTGAAATGAAGCCCCTGCAGAGAAGCAGCAGGAATAACCATCCTGGATTCCGAGACAGGCCAACTTGAATTTGGATTTCAGCCATGCCCTTGACGAGTCATGAGCCCTCGAATAGCTTAAGAAACTATTCCAAGATTGAAGCTTTCTCATTTTAAAATGTACACTCTTAATCTGTTATATCGTGTGTGTGTGTGTGTGTGTGTGTGTGTGTGTGTGTGGGTGTCTATGTGCCAGGGCCCGTGTGTAGGGGCCAGAGGACCACGTTTGGGATATCCTCTCAGCTGTTCTGTTGTTGCTGTCATGGAGATACTGCAGCTTTGGATCTGCAGACTGTCCCCTTCACACACTGCAGTTCGTAGATGGGATGAATTGTCGGGAGCCGCTTCTCTGAAGCAGAGGAAAAATAAAAAGTCTGCCTGCTAGGCAGAGTCAAGGCAGGTCAGGGTGTGTTGGCAGATTCCCCTCCCGGCCTGCTGAGGCGCGGATCGATAAGAGGAGGTGCCCTTGAGGGCCGAGGCAAGGAGCTGAGGATTCTGCTGGCCTTGGTGGAAGGAATGGGAGGGGAGTTGGGGGAGAACAAATGTCTTGTGTATATTTCAGCAAAATTGTTTCTGTTTAGCTTATGGCTCTGCTTCTCACGGTCCTGTAGTGTAAGGACATGGGAAGTCCACTCGGGGCTGGCGTGGTAATGACCTGCAGCCCTCCCGTATCTGTCTCTTGCATCTTTTTCTATCTTTCCTATAGTTAGCCTCTCTCCTCACCTCAGAGGACCATTCATTCAACTTCATACCAGCCAGACTGGTACTGCAAATACTGGGGTGGACCAACTAAAGTCCTTGATCTGGACCTTGGTGGTAGCTGAGTTGATCAGCCAGCCAGTTCTCTGCTCCACATAGGTCACCTAATGCCAAGGCCAGCAAGGGGCAGGGCCAGCTCTCCCACTCTCACATCCTCAGTCTGGTTCACCCAGACTCTCACCACTAGGTCTAAGTCTCGATACTGTGCTGCCCAGGTGAGGTGCAGGCCTTGCTAGCAGCCAGTGAGAGGTGGGACCAGTTCTACATAGCCCTTGAAGATCAAGATGGTCCCAGACGGCGGCCCAGACCAGCGGTGTCCTCATGGCCTTTGGTGGGTAATTTGAGCCATGGACATTGATACAGACCCCTGCCATTGCATGGCCTTCAGTGGCAGAACAGGGGGCTGGGGGGACCTTCTCCATGGCCTCGGGTGGCAGAGCAGGCTACTCACATTAGGCTGTCCCTCTCCACCTTCTCTCCAGTTCCACCTGTCTTCATAATGCTCAAAGCACCCTACTTCTCATTCTCTCCCATCTCTACCACATGGTTGCACGTTTTTAAAGATGTATTTTATTTATTTTATGTGTATGAGTACACTGCAGCTGCACAGATGGCCGTGAGCCATCAAGTGTGTGGCTGCTGGGAATTGAACTCAGGACCTCTGCCGGCCCCGCTCCCTCCAGCCCTGCTCGCTCTGGTCCCTGCTCGCTATGGCGTAATTCACTGTAGCAAAATCCCACGTGTTCAGATTATATCAGCAAGCTAATTTATATTTAAAATAATTCACTTTTAGTCAAAAATAACATTTGAAATTATAAAAATAGCACTAGAATCATATAAAATAAGTAAAATAGAATAATCTAAAGTAGTAAAAAATTGCTTTATCTTTTATTTTCCTTAAACATAAATATTTGTATGGACCTGAGCATATTCACAATGCATACATTCACACAGGTGAATTTACACTTGTACATACATACCTACATTTTACTTTCTTGAAACCAGCAAGCATTAATATCGTGTAGATGTGTTAGTCCTGACTAGTGCACTGTGCATCTCAGGAATGGGACTGTTTTCTAGTATAGCTCCCAGCTAAAGCTGGCGCAGCACTCACTGAAATTGAAGCAGCACATACCCTCCCAATGTGTTTGTTGTTCACATCTGAGTTGTCTAGTGGAGCAGGAGCCACAGACATAGTGCAGTGGAGATTTATTTGGATTACATAACAAGGGCCCAGTAGTCTTGCCAGTGGCCACACAGAAAACCTGAAAAGTGATGGCTGTCATCAGTCTGGTTGGAGGGCTGAGGAAGCAGGACTCGGCTGTCAGTGGAGGATGGTAGCAGCAGCCGAGTAGATGTAACCACCAGCAAGGACTGGAGGCAGGCAGGCAAAAAAAACTCCGTTTTTCCTTCTTACCTCTACATCTCTACATTTCTGTCACCAAAAAATGCTGTACATCAAGGGGAGGGTCTGTCTTGACCTCCCCACCCTTCAGTTAGTCCTGTCTGGAAACACCCTCACAGAATCAATTAGGTTGACAACCCAGATCAACCTTTACGATGTCTACGTTAACCGAAGGACCAAAAGATGCTGCCTTTCCATTTCCAGTAGAGGAGCCAGTGTGGGGTCACTTTCTGTGTTCAGTTGTCATGTGTCTCATTCTAAAATAGTTCTTGATTCTTGTTTTTGAAACTGTTTTCTTAAAAAAGGGTCTCCTTAGGTAGCTGAGGCCAGCCTCCAGCTTGAGGTCCTTCTGTCTCAGCTCCTTGCTTGTCAGGTTTCTGGGCATGGGCCACGCCGCTACACCCAGCTGTGTCCACTGATGCTTTTGCATACAGCCACCGGCATCTTTTTGTAGCATGTTTTTATTGAGCTTAATTTTTTTTTATTGATTTTTTTTGTGTGTATGGTAGGTATTTGTATGTATGTGTTTACATGTATGGGCGTGTGTTTACCCTGTGTGTGGCAGGTATGCGTGTGTGTGTGTGTGTGTGTGTGTGTGTGTGTGGGCCTGAGGTTATATTGAGAGCATGGTCCGACTGATTCACTGAGGCAGGGTCTCTCTTTGATGTTTCCTCAAGATCAGGTTCAGGATTGGGTTCTTACCTGGAAGACTAATTAAAACCATGGGGTACTATGTTTGTGGGCACCTGGGGCTTCTGCATTCCTCACACTTAGGTTCAGATGGGAATTTGACTGTAGGGGGTCCTGGGGTATCCCATGATGCCACGTTTAAACTATGCCTCACTAATCCCTCTGGTATGCTCGTTCTCCTAGTCTATTCTTAGGGCTGATTGTAGATCACAGTAGATGATGGGGCTTCTTCATTGTATTCAGAGTGCACTCAGGCCTTCCAATTTCATGTCCAGCTGCGGAAAGTCCTTACAAGGGCCTGCAAAGCTTCCTTGCCTGCCCCCTTCCCTCCACCTTGCTGCTTACTGGATTCTCATGGGATGCTGGCATAAATCTGCCTCCGGGCTAGCATGTGGATGATACATGCGGAAACTTTGTTTCACATACAATTTCTGTAGCCTTTTATCTTAGCTCTAGAAACAACCTCTAACTTCTTTTGGCCTTCCTTCACCCTAGCCCTCCCTTTTTGCAGAGAGAACAACAGCTTTTGCCTGCTTCTGATGCTTGCATTCAGTTCATTGCCATTCCTTGTTCTCCCTCTGGAGCCAGGAGCTCGGTTCCGGAGCCACAGGACATCCAGTTCTCTTGGGCAAGGGGAAATCAAGGCTGGGAATACATTCTCTTGGAATTTAGCTAAGGGAAGTTTTGGTGGGGCATTCTAGCTGAACACAGATGCAGGCGACCAGACACTTGGCTATGGCTCTTACTGATGGTTGGGTCCTGAGGGCTGTGCCTTTTGGAAAGGCCCTGTTATGCCTCTAGTCAATCTAAAGACAGACAGACAAACAAACAAACAAACAAACAAACCCGATCCTCTTGATAGAGCAACTCTTAGGCTTTGGGGAGGAGAAATAGGGCTTCAGAGAACCAAAGGCAGAGGGCAGGGACAACCTGAGTGGAGAAAGGGTTAGCTTGTGGAGCTTGACTCCCACTCAGGGACTTGGTGGTGACAGTCACCGAGGGTCCTTCTGCCCCTTCAGGGACTTGTTTAAGAAACAAGAGGGATGGGAAGGAAGTGAGATCCTTCCCTCAGTTCGTTCAGCCGTCAGCGAGCAGGCAAGCCTTGGGTCTGGGGTGGGGAGAGGCAGCTCTCTCCAGGGAAGTCCTGGAGCATCTCCAGTTCTCAGGAAATAACCTCCAAACACCTCAGGCTTCTTTCTGTGTTGGAAGTTTGAAGGAGCAGAGCTGGGGTGTAGAGCGAATGGCTTGGCTCTACAGGGCGAGGGAAGCACATTCGTGTTCCCTGCTTTGAGCATCCAAGGCAACCCAGGCGCCAGCTGGCAGAACCCAGCTGCTGCTTGTGTGAGTGTAGACCTTTGTGAAAAGGAGCCATATAGGTCTCATTCCATCCTCCTGTAGCCCCAGCTTCAGTCTGCACCACCGGCTCCGCGCTATTCAGTGATGATATAAATGTTACCAGTTCAGACATAAGATGCCTTTGTTCATAACTTTAAAGCGTTGGTTCTGAGAAGGGCTCTCCCCTCACAAGGACCCTCCTGATGGGGGCATTTCTGAAATGCACGTCTGCTAGATCCACAGGCACACCGAGTATTTGTCTGACTACTCCTCTCTGTCCACAAACTGCTCACTGTTGAGCTAAGTCCAGTTTCCTTAGAAAATGATTGTTAATTGAACCATATATTTTACCTCTTCAGGATCAAACCATTATGGCATTCTAGGATATTTATGTTTGGAAATTCTTCTTAGACTTTCTAAATATATGTCAGTAGAGTTTTCCCCCATGTCTGAGAGGACACATTCCAAGACCCCTAAGGGACACCTACAACCTCTTCCAGAGGTCCTGAGTTCAATTCCCAGGAACCACAGGGTGACTCACAACCATCTGTAATAGGATCCGATGTCCTCTTCTGGTGTGTCTGAAGAAAGCTACAGTGTACTCATATAAATAAAATAAATTAATCAATCTTTGAAAAAAAAGAATTGCTAAAAGTAAATTAGTAGTTATAGCAATGTAACAATATATTATAATAATTGTGTGCATGTGGTACCCTCCCTCAAAATACCTTGTTCCACTTTACTTTTTCACTTAAAGGGGATTGACCACTTTGTAGCCTTTAAAAGAACATCTAAATTGTCAGCATTGCTCTTTGAGCTTTGAGGCCAATAGCAAGTAAAGATTACTTGAACACCAGGATACTGGAACATAAGGTTTGATAACTGAAATAGCTACTAAGTGGCTCCAGTGAGGAGCATAGCATTGTGGACACATGTAGAAAGAATATCTTGTATATTGTATGGATGCATCACCTGTCAATTAAAAAGCCTGTGGCCTATAGGAAAGGGTAGAATAGAAGGTGGGACATCTGGGAGGCAGAAAGAATTGGGAAGGAGCCAGGCACGGGGTATCACCTGGGAAGATGAGAGGAGATGGGGTAGCACAGGTAACCAGCTATATGGCAGAATGTAGATTAGAATAAACGGAGAATTTATGATCTAGTCAGAGAAAAGCCTAGTAACATGGTCAAGGCATTTGTAAATATATTTTGAGTCTGATTCTCATTTCTGGGAGGAAGAACGGAAACATAACTTCTACAAACACATGTTTTGGACATACACACTGTAAGCACACATTTTACAGAAGGATGACTCCTGGCTTAGGTCAAGCTCACCACTCTAGAGTTGGTGGAACCTCGGAGAATGGAACTGATAGACGAGGCAGACTGAAGTCTCATGCAGTAGCCAGCTTTATTCAAGCAGCAGACAGTTTATACTCCGAGGGTTAAGAAGAGCCACTTCAGTAAACTGCCACGACAACAAGCCACACATGGCAAAACATGTCTTTCCAAGAGGCACAGAAACATGTAACAACAGCCAGTTGTAATTGAATAAAGTAAACATACTTTATTCCGATCTGCAAACCTCGGTGGGCTCAAAAGCACAACCCAAGAACAATCCCTTGCTTTTGAAGAAACGGAGGTCACAAGACTCTTGTCTTGTTTTCTTGGAATTTTCTCACAAGCACTGAGAATTCCTCTTGCATGACTCCATTCTTGGACTGTGTTCTGACGGGGTGGGGCAGTGGCTTGTCACCAGACTTCATCCTGCCACGTGGAATGGGGCGTCTATGTCCCATCTGCCCACCCCCAGACTTATTACTGTGTACGTTGTGCTGTCCACCTGTTGTCAACTGTAATTGCTGGCCAAGAAGAGAAGAAAGCTTGGATAAAGGTTTAAAAAAATAACAAAATATTTAAAACACAAATTATTTGTTTCTGGAAATTTCCATTTAGTGTTCCTAGACCGTCATGGGCTGTGATGGCTGTTTTAGGCAGAGGGCATTACTGTAACTATATTTGGTTGTCTGGCTCCAGAGTCTCGCTAATTTTAGGAAAATGGGATTGCTAAATTTAAAGTTTTCCCAGGAGGTAGTTGTATGCCTTCATCCAATGACTCCTCTTTATGTTTTAGGTCAGAGTCAGGTTTGTGGAATTTTTTGTGAGGATGGTAAAGGTTTGGTGCTCAAAAGCAACACCAACACCCTGCCCTCCACGACTAATCATTTTATCTTGGCGTTAAACTTTGAAATTAAAACACACAGTTTTCAGGCTGGAGAGATGGCTCAGCGGTTAAGAGCACTGACTACTCTTCCAGAAGTCCTGAGTTCAAATCCCAGCAACCACATGTTGGCTCACAACCATGTATAATGGGATCTGATCCCTCTTCTGGTGTGTCTGAAGACAGCTACAGTGTACCATAATTTAAAAAAAGAACTACTGCTTTAAAATAATAAACAGAAGATGCTGAAAAAAAAAGGAAAAGACATATGTTTTCACAACAAGCAGAATACACACAGCCATAAATAAAATCAATGTTAAAAAAATGTTTAAAAAAAAAAAAAAACAAAAACACACACACACACAGTTTTCACTTTTTCTACTTAAGGCAAAGCCACCCAAACCAGTTGTTGTAAAGCTTGGTCCTGCCACTAGATGGCAATATGGTCCTATTTCTCGAAGCCAAACTAATCCCAGGGCTGCTTAAGTTTTTCCACTTGCGATCCTCCTTTGCTTGAGAAGTCCTTACAGACCTCGATATCGGAAGCGTTTCCTGATCAGTCCCAAGACGTTTGCATTAGCAAGTCTTCGATATATATCATTGTATCGTTTACTACAGAGGAAAGCAAACGCACGCGCGTTAGAGGGAAGGCGTGCTTGTTTATTTTTACACTAGTACTCAAGTCTTGGCAGGATATTTGATACTGCAGGGTGTAGGCATTGTCACACTTTTCAGAATTGATCGATGGTTTGACTTTATAATCCACCTTGAGATGCCACTTTACATAAAAGTGTAGTGTAAATGGGAGAACTATGCTTAAGAATTGCAAATTCTGTCATAATCACAGCTAAAATTCATTTGACAACTGTTTAAATATGAAACTCAACACAGCACCTCAGCACACGCGTGCGCACACGCGCGCGCACACACACACACACACACACACTCACACATGTACACGAGCACACAGGCACTCACACACACACACTCACACACACAAACACACACAAACACACACACTCAGACACACAAACACACACAAACACACACACAAACACACACAAACACACACACTCAGACACACACACACACACACACACACACACACACTGTTCTCTTCTCCCACTGAGTGGGTTCTGGAGGCTGAACGCAGGTTGTTCTGGTTTAGGGCAAATGTCTTTACCTGCCATTTTGCCAGCTCTCAAACAGCAATTTTAAAAACCAAATGTTCTACTATAATAGTCAAACGCTATACTCATTCAATACTGACATGATAAGGAACAATGGCAGTGAAATACTAATGTTTTCTGCGATTAAGTGATTATATTTGTATAAGAGCAGAACGTTGTATGTATAGTACAAACACCACAGTTCATAGCACACAGGAGTCTGGAATTGGACCCAGGTGTTCCCAGCTGCATGTGGGCTGTGGCTGTGATGGTGCCTACAGTGCCGAGCATGCATGCTGTTGGTTCAAGGTGACGTTGCACAGAAGTGACATGTGCAACATGGGCAAGCACTGCCAGGGCTACTCGGGTTCCTTATGAGCTCAGTTATGAATTAATGATTATTGATATGTGATAGGAAGCCTTTTCCAACACCTGTGTTAGTTGTGTGACCCCCATGTGGAGCTGTGACCAACAGTTTTTTTTTTTTAAAGATTTATTTATTTAATTTATATGAGTACACTGTAACTATCCTCAGACCCACCAGAAGAGGGCATCAGATCCCATTACAGATGGTTGTGAGCCACCGTGTGGTTGTTGGGAATTGAGCTCAGGACCTCTGGAAGAGCACTCAGCGCTGTTAACTGCAGAGTCATCTCTCCATCCCATGACCCAGAATTTATGAAGCTGTGCTAATGTGCAAATTCTTTAAAAACAACCTACATCTCTGTGATGGTTTGTATATGCTTGGCCCAGGGAGTGGCACTATTAGAGGGTGTGGCCTTGTTGGAGTAGGTGTGTCACTGTGGGTGTGGGCTTAAGACCCTCTCACCCTAGCTGCCTGGAAGTCAGTCTTCCACTAGCAGCCTTCAGATGAAGATGTTGAACTCTCAGCTCCTCTGCACCATGCCTGCCTGGATGCTGCCATGCTCCCACCTTGACGATAATGGACTGAACCTCTGAACCTGTGAGCCAGCCCCAATGAAATGTTGTCTTTATAAGAGTTGCCTTGGTCATGGTGTCTGCTCACAGCAGTTAAACCCTGACTAAGACAATCTCAAACACAACCAAAAGCGCTGTTTCCACCTCGAAGAGCATTCTGGCTGAAGGGAATGTTCCTCTTGACTGTGAGGATCGAAATGTCCAGCCCACCCTGCTTCATTTATTAGCTAGTCAAAGTAAAGTTTGTTTTTCTAACATAACGTGGGTAAACCCTTGCGATGAAATAATACAATAGAACATCTTTAATATAATTACTGACTTCCAGCTATGACATTTATTTTGTTACAAGCATTAATTTTTCACAATGCTTTATAATTACACAGGGCATTATGTGTTCATATTCCCTTGGTTTTTCTCCCAGATGTTGAATAATTGGTTCAGTTGAGGTGGTTAAATTCTCCATCTACATTTATTCTTTACCCCAGGTTAATGTGTACATATCGATCACTAGTTACTAAATGGAACCTCTGACCAAGGAAGTACAAGACTTGGATGGGGGCTTAGAGATAATAAATAAATTAAGAAGGAAAACACCTATAATTCTTATTGATAAAACATTCTGTATAATTGTCTTTGAATATTCTGTTTGGAACACTAATGAGAATAACCTCATTAGCTATGAATTTGGAAGCACAATTTGGCATCGACTAACTCTGCTCCATTTATCCTTATCTGTTGGGAATGGCTCTTGCCTCCTGTGCACTGTGGCACATCCTATGTACACTACCCGGCAGCCAAGGGTGACCAATTTTGACCAAAGTTGTGATTCCTGAATGTCTGAATTATACCTGATAAAAAGCCATCGGAGTCAGGTGGTAGCTATGGGGTGAGGGAAGGTGTGGGTCTGTATTAGTAAGTTACAACTAGGTAGTAGGCCAGGTAGGCATCCTTCGATATGGCAGGAACTCTGCACCAGAGAGAGAGAGAGAGAGAGAGAGAGAGAGAGAGAGAGAGAGAGTGAGTGTGTGTGTGTGTGTGTGTGTGTGTGTCTACTGCAAAGGGAAAGGCGATTGGAAGAATGAGTGCCCCAGGAAATGGCCCCAGGAGATATACCCTAAAAGGAAACAAAACAAAACAAAACAAAAACCAAAAAACCAAAAGGAGACCCCCTAGCGTAGCTGAATGAAACTGAAGCCCCTACGCTGTCACCTGGGAGACAGGTTTGGACTGAGAACCTCCAGGATTCGGACGGAGGACCTCCAGGCTCGGTCATGATTAGCTCTGGGAGCCCATCGTCAAAATAGATGCGAGGGTGGGGGTGCGGTGGCAAGCAAAGATGGACTTCATCCTTGACACAGGAGCAGCCATCTCCATGGTAAACCCTCCCGCAGGGAAGCTCACCAAAGACGCATCGACATTGTTGGAGCCACCAGGCCAGTAGGAAATACTGATTCTGTGAGCCGTGGGATTGCTCTGTGGGAGACCACTCAATAAGACTAACTATCCCCTTTTGGGGCCCCGTCTTCTCTCCTTCAGATGATGCATGGACTACGATAAAGCCAATTGCTGTCAATCCTTCAGCCTTCACAGAGAAATGCCGCAGCACTGAGCCCTGTCCCAGGAAATTTGCAACAGTTGGCATGCATAGCATATGGATGAGTCGCCTGGAAGGAACAGCACTGTGGAGGAGAATGATGGCCCTTCTTAAGCTGAGACCATGTGGACTTGGCTTTGCCAAAGGCGTGGGACAGTGCACCCACGGAAGAACAAGGGGTCTCCTTGTCAGGGACTATTGGGCAGTGGACGAGAGATACTCTGCAAATAAAGCCAGAACAGGGGCGGGCCTGTAACTTTGGGACAGGATGTGTGAAGGCAGGGACGAAACAGACGGAAGGTCCCTCAAATGGTTATAGCTTCTGCCAATGTCTATCTGTAACTGAGACAGAGGTCAATTGGCTTCACCCATGGGCCTCTGCTCTATTCTGAGGAAAAAACTTATCCAGATTTGACTCTGGCGCCCTCTAGTGAAAACGCTCCAATTTGCAAGTGGCTCGGTGGAGCTGGAACTGGGAAATGGTTGGTTGCTAGATCTGTTTGAAGGCCAGCCGTGTAGCTTACACTCGTGTTGGGGTCTCTAGCCCAATTTTAGAAAACCAGACGGTCCTGGACAGCCCTGATGACTCCTGCCTGACAGGTCCACATGTCTAGGCCCTGGGGGAAGCAGAATGCATCAGGGCAGGGGAAAGCTGCACCCGGTTGGTGACTTGAACCAAAGCCCAAATGGCACATGCTTCGACTGCGCCGATGGACTATATAGCTGTTACCCAGTGGGGGTTTGCGGGATGGTGTCCCTGAGTCCAGCCCTAGATATTCTTGTACCAGAGGTAGAGCAATACTAGGGCCCTCACCAACACAGGGAGGAGCGAAATCCCACCTTACTCTCAATGTTATTGGAGATGGCGCTCAATGGTGCTACTGCCGCAGAAGCAACTGAGCTCAGGATCCAACAGGTCTGGCATAGCCAGCTGTCCAGTCAAATTGAGGAGGGCCTCAGGCTAATCCAGCAGAGGACAGTCACCCTGCAGAACCAGACAGAAGCCGTCTGGCAGCAGCCCTATGAAATCGTAGTTGAAAAGATGACGTGTGTCTTCACAGGAAAAGATTGCTGTTTCTGCACTTAGGGATCATAGAGAACCACTTAGGGATCGTAGAGAAGATGCTGGACAGCTGGTGGAAAGCAAGGTCCTCGACAGGACAAGAGGATCTTCCTGGGGTGATGATACCTGGACCTCCTGGAGCTCGTGGCTGCTTCTGCCCCTCAGCCCTAATCCAGGCCTTCGGGTGTGATCCTCCTGACTGTACTGTTGGGTCTATGCCTAACTTTTGCCACCAGAAACAGGAGAGTATCGGGCAGACTCTATGTCTCTACCAACATCAGCGGTTCTTTGAGAAGAGTCATAAGGGATTCTGACAAAGAAGAGGAAAGGATGGGGTGGAGAGTCCTCAAACTGCCCCGCGTTAAAACGACGAAAATTCCCCAGGGCTCGAGTTCCACTGAACTGTCCCCTCCTGCGTGTGATATCTCCAGAAACATAAGGAACGAAGGAGGTGTGGTAACTGGCTTTTCACACTGCCCAGCCACCTCCATATGTGTTGGCTTGCTTCCATACTCCCACCTCATAAAGGACACCAGATCCAAGGCTTGGGGCTGACGCCACTACAGTGTGGTTTGGGGGCCAGCGTAATGAGCTTTCCTTTCGCCAGTGGAACATGGCTATGGCTTCGTGACTCAGTTTCCTAGAGATTTCTGCCACGATAACACCATCTGTCTCAGTCACAGTTTCTGTCACTGTGATATAATACTTTGACAAAAGCAACTCAAGGAAGGGAGGGTTTATTTTGGCTCAAAGTTCTAGAGTCCAGCTCCTCGTGGAGGGGAAGTCCTGGGGGCGGGAACCTGGGGACGCTGGCCCTGTTACATCTACAGTCAGGGAGCAGGAACCGCTGGGGTTCAGTTTGATTTCTTTTCATTCAGCCCAAGACTCCAGTCCTGAGAGTGTTATCTCCCAATTAGCCTCCCTACCTTAGTTAATCTACTCCAGCTAATCCCTTATAGGCATGCCCACAGCCTTGCGCCATTCTAGGTCCTGTCCGGTTGACAAGCAACGTTAACTGCTTTGTTACATTTTGAACCTCAGCATTTCTTTTCTTTGCTCCCAGGCCTCTGGCTGCGTGTCATCTCTCATCTTCTGTGTTTCTGGAGGTGGAGTCGTGTGAATTGTTAATGGGCCTGGAGTGGATACCCTGGTCTGTGGTGTGGAAGGCTGGGTGTGAGAACTTCTCATGTTCTTTCCCTCAGCCCTGTGGAGGCTTTGTGCACCATTTCAAGAGGCGAGGCAAACTTGGAGGTTTGTCCAAAATGACAGCTGGCTTTGTGGGAGTGAGACATATATTAAACCTCTGAGATTTGGGGGTTGTCTCATACCACAGCACGGTCTCTCGTGAATGGGGATTGGAGGGAAATACTAAGCGAAGGTGTAGAGGCCCTTTCTTTCTGTCATGGTTTCCACTGAAGCAGCCACAAATAACGTGTAAACAAATGGATATACCTGTGTTCCAATAAATCTTATCAACAAAAATTGTTGGTAAGTGTGGCTTATGCTGTAGTTGACTGATCTTTGATCTTGACTAATACTTTGTCCCCTCAGACTTACAAATATTCTAACCAATGAAATCCGAAAGACATTTCAAGTAAGAACAGAAGTGCGTAAGACTGTCTGCTCTCACTGTTCAGTACACCGTCTGGGAGCCTGCAGGCACGGCTCTCTTCTACTTTCAGATAACTGTCTGCAGCTCCATCAATGTCTTCAGCATGTGCTAGTCTAGGATACCCAGGAAAGTGAGAGACCCTGGGTTTTGATCTCAGTTTGGACCCCGAAATTACTGAGGTTTTATAAGAGGTGGACTCAGAACTGAGCCCTGGTAGAGAGAGGAGCTGTTGGTCTCTCTCCCCTCTGGGCGGCTGGGTGAGCAACCTTGTCAGGGTCCATCAGGTGGGCACAATCAAGATGGAGTCGCAGCTCCTCGAAGCCAGAAAGGAAGGAGTACCGGTTTCTTTCGAGGTTAAAACCTCCAACCTTGGAAGGAAACTTCCTAAGACATAGGCTGTAAGGGGGACGTGAAAACACCAGGTATTTTGCTAGGAAATGAAACCGCAGGGTAGAACACTCCCTCTTGAGAGGGAGTTCCCTCCCTCCCTCCCCAAAGTGTGCAAGCCGTAAAGGCTGCTGCCAGTCACTACCACATGGGCCAAGCTGCAGAGCAGGCTGAGGTATGCCCAGTGGCCTGGAAGAGCCTCAGACCACTGAGGCACCTGCAAAGGCCATGCTCTGATCTGCTGAGCTGCCTGGAGGCTATGCAGTGTGCTCCAGGCTCCCAGCTTGTGAGCTCGTCTCCTGTGCTGGGTGGGCTACAATAATGCAGCTGTCTCTGAGTTGTTTCTACCCCTGCTCCCTGCCCCGCCCCATACTCATTGGTTCAAGCTGGACTTTGTCGTAGATTCCATGTCTGGGAGAGTAGACAGGTATGAGTTGTGTCTCCCCAGGCAATGCCTGTCACACAACAGGAAGTAATTCCTGGAATTCCTCTTTCTTTACTGAAAGTTCAGATTTTAAAAATTCGAAATGTTGGTTAGCAGCACCAAATGCTCTTCCAAAGGTCCTGAGTTCAATTCCCAGCAACCACATGGTGGCTCACAACCATCTGTAATGGGATCGGACGCCCTCTTCTGGTGGGTCTGAAGATAGCTACTGTGTACTCATATAAATAAATTTAATAACCCTTTAAAAAATTCGAAATGTTAATACATTGCAGATTTAAATTTCTCTTTTTTGGTAAGCATCATTGACAAGTTAATATTCAAATTTGTCTGCTTTTCAAATTCCTTTACAAAGGACTTTCGTGGGCACAGTCTTTGTCAGGTTCTTTGCTGTAAAAAGACACCATGACCTACCTTTTGTATATTTACTAAACACTCAGCACTTATTTCGTGCCAACAACAGCTCTAAGCTCTCAGCATCCTGACACTGTTACAACGACTTACCCATTTTACAGGTGGAAAGACAGAGGTGCAGTTAAGTAACTTATCTACATAGCCCATTGGAGTAAGAAGCATGATGTTTAGGAGTTGCTGGCTCTGGCCTTTGCTCCATGCTATTCAGAAAGCAAGCCATGTGGCCAGTTGAGATGTAAGAGGAGTGTGTGTGGGGTGGGGTGGGGATTAACTCCATTTCTCCATAGGAAGACTTGTATAGCCACACTGTGAAGGGTAGGGATGCAGGCCTGGAGGAGTAGGATGGCCCAGGAATCGCCCTGTACTTGGGGAACATAGCATTTGAAGTTGTTGCTACTAAGTTTCATCTCAGTGTCAGTGGGTATTTGCTGCTTAAGGAACAGAAAACTCAGTACTGGGGTGGGTGGCTAAGCAGGGAGCACCAGGTGTTTAGGAAAATGTACCACCGTGGGTACCATTGTCAGACTTCCCGCAGAATAAAACCATCCCAGAGGACAGAATCTGTGGAGATGTTCACAGGTGTCAAAGACTACGAAGGTCACGTGGCTCAGCTTTTGGCTTCTAGCATTTTAAAGAGGAGGAATCCTCTTAGTTACTGGTTAACTGAGAGAGCAAGGAGGCGACCAGCCAGAAGAGGTGTGGGGTCCTCTGGAACGGGGCTGTGAGCCACCACATGGGCACTAAGAATCAAGCCCGTGTCCTCTGCAAGAGCAGTGAGTGACTGCCTCTCACCTCTGCGCCATCTCTCATCCAACACTATCAAAGGCTTTATTCCACTCATGGTTCCTAGAATTTTTACAGATATGTAAAAGCATGCACATGTCCATTACACACACACACACACACACACACACACACACACAAGTAAAACTGTCCAGAAGGTTAAAGAGATGAAATAGAAGAGGTGAAAAAGGGAGAACATATGTGTCCAACATACAGTGCATAGTTATATGAAAAGTACACATGCACACACATGTGCAAGTGTACTCACGCTCCCCCATGCACACACATACACACATGCACACACATACACACATGCACTCACATACACACATGCACTCACATACACACGTGTACTCACATACATACACACATGCACTCACATACACACATGCACACACATATACACAGGCATACACATACACACATGCACTCACATCCACACAGGCATACACATCCACACAGGCACACACACACATGCATATACACAAGCACACACACATGCACATACATACACACATGTGTAGTAGCAGCAAGATTGCTCTTGAGGGAAAGAACTTGGTGCACATGTCTGACGGCCTGGGTTTAACCTCCAGGAGACATGGTGGAAACAAAGACCTGAAACTTGTGGCACACACAGGAAGAAATAAAAAATTGAAAATAGGCATTTGTCAGTGGAGGCACAAACACCGGGAATTGGAGCTAACCCTGCAAGAGCCGTTTGCCTCCAGAAGCCCAGACCTCCGTTGGGTTAGGCTACTACATCCTATTAGAAGATGGCAGACTATAAAGTTTTTTAAAGGGTGGGTATGTCAGTGGTCACAACAAATATTAGGTTAGATAATATCAAATTTCTGGTTCTTTAGCTTAATAATATCTCCATTTTCATGGAAACCAACCTGTAAATGTGGATAATTAAAAAAAAATGTAAACACGGCAATTTAAAATGGATTTCATATTGCTCCAGGAAAGGGAAACCTAGAAGGTGGGCAAGTGGGTGGGGAGTGTCCTCCGGGTCTTCTCTGTCTTGCCTGGCTATTTCCTCCTCCCTTTGCTCTGCCCTACTCTGCCCTGAATACTACAATGTACTAGAACTTCATAACCCACAAGCCTGAGTAAATGCTTGCTCTGTCAATATGTCAGGTAATTTGATTGCAGAGAAAAAACGCATCAACAATGTAAATGGACATCAAACCATCAAATTGTTTATCTTGAACATTCCACCCTTGAAAAAGATGGAAATTAGACTGGGGAGGCAGGTCTATTACCAGTGTTTATTGTTCTAGGGGACAAGAGGCCTGGGAGGGAGAATGAAGCCAGTAAATGAGATAGACTAATGTCTCATGGAATAGCCAGCTTTATTCAGAGTTTCAGACTGTACTCTGAGGGTTAAGAGGAGTCACATGTGTACACTCACAAAGGACGAGCTGCATATGACAAAAACATGTTTTTTTTTTTGTTTTGTTTTTTGCAGAGGGATATAAATGAATAATAGTAACCAGCCGTAAGGGTAATTGAAAGTAAACCCGTTCCTATTCACTGTACCTGGGAGAGCAGGGAAACACATGCTGAGAACAATGCTGTGCTCTGAAGAAAATTAAGTCACAAGACTCCTGTCTTGTTGCCTTGGTGTTTTTTTCCACGAGCACTTAGAATTCTCCTCACAAGAGTGCACTCTTAGACTATGTTCCGACATACCACCACCTGAGAGTCTCAGAACCCATGCTCAGCAGCGAGCCAGATGGCATGCCCTTGCAATCCAAGCCCTGGGGGAATGGAGACAGGCAGATCCCTGGAGCATGGAGGCCAGCTTGCTTCAGCCCAGTGATGTGTTCTCGGCTCCTAAAATGGGGTAGAGGACACCTGAATGGTGGCACTGGAGGTTGACCTCTGTCCTCAGTACGTATGGGTACACAGAGGCACCTACTCATACATGAACACTCTTGTACACACAGAAAACAAGGAGGAAAACAAAGTAATTCCTGCCTCCTAATTGAATTCAGTCTGTGATTGTAAAGTATACTTCAGTAACTTTAAAGACACTTCTAGACAGAAGAATCTTTTCCCCCAGTGCCTGGGACAGGAGGATGTACTTTTCCATGTACAGATCCATGCTCTGACAATGATTTCGAAGACGATAAGGATTCAGGCTGTGCCTCAAGGTGTGGCTTGGTGAAGGCTTTGTGTGGGAAGCTTGGAGGACATCTCTGTTTGCCACCCACAGCAGCACTGCTTGAGTACTGAGGAGGAGGATTCTCCCTGGAAACAAAGTACTTCTCATTCTAACACTTTACTAGAGAAGCTTGGACTCCAGGCCAATCAGCAGATTCCTAACAGAATCCCTTCTTTCATTCCACACACTTTCCCTGAGATACAGTCTGCTAAGCCTGTCCCTGTAGGAACCATTAAAAAGAAAAGGAAAAAAAAAAGACTGAAGGCCCAACATGGTGGCACACACCTTTACTTCAAGCACTTGGGAGGCAGAGGCAGGGGCAGGTGGATCTATGGGAGTTTGAAGCCAGTCTATATAGTAGGCTCCAGGGCAACCATGGCTATGTAGAGAGACCTTGTCTTAAAAACAAACAAACAAACAAACAAACATCCCAGCACTTGGGAGGCAGAGGCAGGTGGATTTCTGAGTTCAAGGCCAGCCTGGTCTACAGAGTGAGTTCCAGGACAGCCAGGGCTACACAGAGAAACCCTGTCTCAAAACAACAACAACAACAACAACAACAACAACAACAAAAACAAACAAACAAACAACAGGGAGACTTGTGGGGCTGGAGAGATGGCTCACAAGTTAAGAATATTTGGTGCTCTGGTAGAGAACCTTAGTTTGGTTAGCACTCATGTCAGGTGGCTCACCACAGCTTGTAATTCAAGCTCTAGGGGGAATCTGAAGTCTTCAGCCTCCTCAGTCATGTGTACACACACACACACACACACACACACACACTCACACACACACACATACACACACACATACACAAACACACACATACACACACACACACTCACACACACACACACACACACGAGAGCACACAAGAGCACACATACACACATGAGTACACATACAAGAGCACACATAGAAGCATATATACAAGTGCACATAAGTACACACACACAAGTACACATATAAGAACATACACACAAGAGCACCCACACACAAGCACACACACACAAAAGCACACACATTAAAAAACTATACACACAAAAGCACACAAATGCACATGCACACACACATACCCTATGTTCATGTGCAGACTAACAGATACAAATCTTAGAGACTATGTAAAACCAGGAGCAAATATGATACCTCCATCATTGCCAATAGCAAAAACGTGGAAATGGCAATTTGGAATTTAGGAGTGCTGTAATAATGAGATTTGCTCTTTATGGAATAAGAAAAAAAACCAAGGAAGAATGGAAAAATGGAAATTGCTAGAGAGGGCTGGAGAGATGGCTCAGTGGATTAAGAGCACTGGGATCTGATTCCCAGCAACCCCACGGTGCCCCACAGGCATCTGTAACTCTAGTCTCCTAGGATCTGATGTTTCTTTCTCACCACCAAGGCCGCCAGGCGCACACAAGCTGCACAGACAGGCATGCACGCCAAACACTCAAACACATCAAATAGTAAATTGAAATTTAAAAATTGAAAAGAGAAAAAGAAGGGAGTCAGAATTAAGGCACAGCGTGGAAGAAAGGGCTAGAAGGTTTAATACTGTGGAACCAGTGCTTGATAGTGTACGTGGGACACTCAAGGCTCCAGTCCAGGCACGGAAACCAAGGTTAAACAAAAACAAACAAACAAAAAAACCCAGAGAAATGAAAATAGAAAAGTAAAAAAACAAAACAAAACACAAAACACAAAAACATACTATGTAGACACACATGTCTGTGTACTTAGTGTGTTTGTATACATATGTATACACACATAAAAATTAATAGGTACATAAGGATATATAGACACATATGTGTATGCACACAGTGTGTTCATATGTATATGTATACATACATATCTACCTGGAAGCCAACAAATTTTTTTTTTTAAATTCCTGAAGTAGTTTTCTCTTTTTAAAAATATTCTTACTAGGAGGGACTGGAGAGATGGCTCAGAACTTGAGAGCACTGACTGCTCTTCCAGAGGTCCTGAGCTAAACTCCCAGCAACCACATGATGGCTCACAACCATCTGTAGTGGGATCTGATGCCCTCTTCTGGTGTGTCTGAAGACAGCTACAGTGTGCTCACATACATAAAATAAATAAATAAATAATTCCTTAAAAAATATTCTTACTAATATTCTTTTGTTTGAAACCGTTTAGTATAGAAAGTAACAGGTTTCCTTACGCCATTTTCTTTCTTTAAAAAAAAAAAAAGATCCTATACACAGTGGCACACACCTTTGACCACAGAACTTGAGAGGCAGAGGCAGGCAAGTCTTTCTGAATGTGAGGCCAACATGCCCTACATAGTGAGTTCCAGGACAGCCAGTAATACACGGTGAGGTCCTGCCTGAACTTTTTTTGTTTTAAATTTAGAATTACAATTTTTTTTTTTATGTGTAGGAGCATGCCTGAGTGTGTCTGCGTGTGTACCACGTGCTCTCTCTCAGAGGTCAGGGCGGGGCATCGGATCTGATGCTGGGTCCTCTGCCCTAGCAATACCTACTGGAGCTGCTGAGCCAACTCTCCAGGCCCCTTGTGACATTTCAAACCCATTTCCTTTTGACCCTCCCCCTCCCTTCCCCCATCTTGCTGCGGTTCGGTTCTTCCCACCATTACCCTCTGCTCTCCCCCCTCCCCAACCTGTGGCCCGTCTTCTACCGTCCTGCATCCCTACCTTAGGGCTTCCCATGTTATCCCTCCTCCAGTTTCATAGCCTAGAAACTATGCCCGCTGCTCCGTCCCGCTGCTCCGTAACACATACAAACGTACCCTATACAAACACTATACAAAGGCATAGGGCACAGAGTGTGTTCTATTTGTCTTTCTGAGCCTGGATTATCTCAGTCATACATTTTATTTATCTGTTCACTACGGTGCCAATTTTACCATTTGAGTTTGTGGCCGAATGGACTCCCGGGATGTTTACACTCAGCCTGTGAGTGCTGGGATTTCATATCATTTCCTTACTGGATTTCTTTGGGTGTGATAGATTGGTTGTTTTGGCTGAAAGCTTGTTGCTATAGCCTGCTGGCAAGCTGTACAGGCAAGCACAGGTACTTTGCTATCTCTGCCCGGGGCACAGAGCTAGTTGGTCACCAAGCAGCTTTAGCAAGCTTCTGTTATTTTAGCCTTGAAAAGGCCCCAATCTCTTGTAGCAGGAAAATACCTCAGTTCCTCTTAGCTGGACAGCAGTGAACCATCCTTACTTGTCCCATATTCCTCTCTAAGCATATGCTTGACCCCACATGATGACACAGGCAGTGAATTTATGCTGAACGAGAGGAGGGAAGAGATACTCCATGAAGCTGCCCGGCGAAGGTTCCGGTGCACAATTGGTGTTAGACAGCTGTTTACACAAAAAGACAGGGAGTGAGGGAGACATAGAGGGAAGCACTGGCACCTCTAAGGAGCAGCAGTGGCTTGGCTGATGTCATCCGAAAGCTCTCCCCGACCTGCTCTCCTCCGTGGGTGGACCAGCCATTTCTCTGGGATCTCATGCTGTGTCAAGGATTGAGGAGGCTAACGGAGGTGTGTGTGTGTGTGTGTGTGTGTGTGTGTGTGTGTGT
>JADRCD010204645.1:32170-68195 GCA_019843815.1 Montemys delectorum | reverse complement strand
GGAGGAGGTAAAAGAACGTAAAAGCAACACATATAACAAAACTAGCCAGGCAGTGGTGGCACATGCCTTTAATCCCAGCACTTGGGAGGCAGAGGCAAGCAGATTTCTGAGTTTGAGGATAGCCTGGTCTACAGAACAAGTTCCAGGATAGCCAGAGCTATACAGAGAATCCTTGTCTTGAAAAACAAAACAAAACAAAACAAAAATAAAAACAAAAAACCCTAAATAGTAAATATGTGAGAAAGATAAAATAATTGCAAACATTGATCCTTTTAATATATGTATCTTTTTTGATCTCTGTAAGAGTTTTTTTTTTCCCATACGTAGGATAGTATTTTCCTATTTTCTTCTAAACATTTTACTTTTCACATTTACTTCAACAATACATTTCATAAACCTTTTTATGTGTTTCAGATAAAGTTTGTGGCTACAATACACTCAAGGCTGAAAGAAATGGGATTTAAAAAACAAACTGTATATATTAAACAGTTGCTTCCTTTGGAGTCCATTTTTAAAGCAATTCTGTTAAGTAGATACCCTGTTCCTTAAAGCAGGTTCTGGAAAAGACACTGGAATTTTCTATAGCAAATAGGTCTTGAGACTTTTCAAGGAAGTCTGGGGCATGTTGATGTTGACATTTGGTAACTGGCAGCGATGTTGAAGGATCACTGATAAGCCTGGCCAAGGTAGAGTATGGGATCCTAACGTGAACTGGAAGTGGATGACTGCAGGTTCTGGTCCCACTCAGCTTTTGTGTGGCCTTCAGTGTGTGTCCCAAGCTTCAGACATCAGCATCTTTGTGTTTTGTTGGTAATGCGTTTACCTTGTTTGCTCTTGCCCAGAATATCCCTTAAAGCAAAATGTATATTCCTTTCAAGTACAAAGGCTGGTCAGAAAATCAAGTTTCTTGAATCTCTGTTGGCTTTGAAAGTGTAGGCTTTATCTGAGCAGCTCGGATTGTCATGAGAAACCTGTGGAGAACACATTGTCACTCTGTCACTCCCCATGTCTCATGAGCCATGTCCTTTCCAAGATATGGTTGTTTGCTTAATCATGAAAATCATTGTCGATTCCAGTAACATTTACTTTGGTTTGGTACTACAGTGAACTTTGTAGGTTGCTTTTATTTTTTTGTAGGTGTTCATGTGTACTTGTGTGCACAAGTGGCATGCTCTAATGTGAACATGAATATGGAGGCTGAAGATAGATCACATGTCTTCCTTGGGTGCTTTCCATTTTATTTTTAAACAGGTCTCTTACTGAAGCTGGCTCACCGATTCAGCTATTCTGGGATGCTATCGTCTCTGCGTCCAGCACTGGGGTTATGGGTATTTGCTGCTATGCCTGGTTTTGTCATTGTTGTTTTGCTTTTGTTTTTGTTTTTAACATGGGTGTTTGAGATCTGGACTCAGTTCCTCATATGTGGCAAACACTGTATCAACTGAACCATCTCCTCAGCTCCTTTCTTTGTGGGCTTGTCTGTTAGTTTTAACAATGGGGTCTGTGTACCCTAGGTTAAATTTGAATACAGTTTTCTTCTTGCTTCAGCCTCCAGAGTTCTGGGATCACAGGTGGATACTACCACTCCTGGTTTACAGTAATCTTGAATATGTGATCTTCCATCTTGCAGTTGTATTTGGGACTCAGTCAGAAAAAATGTTTTATATTTCCCTGCACATGAGCACTAAAAAGTCAGTTTGATGTCAGTCATTATTTAATGGGAATTTTCTGAATATCATTCTATGTTTTTACTGTCAGCATCTGTACTTATAAAATGATATGAGCTGTTAAAAGTGCTCAAAATTCAAGATATGTATAAATAACCTGGACCACTCCCAATTCCATGTGGGTTTATTATATTTAAAAATATGCATGAAGAATATACAAGAAAGTCAGATACTCTCTCTATCTGGGAAAAAAAGAAATGAAAAAAGTTTGGGAAAGTAACTTGTAAACTAGAGGAACAGTCCATGAGGATATGGCTTCTAAAAGAATGAGCAGCCTAGCCAAGACCAAGGCTTATCAGAGACACAGTACAGCTACTCATCATCTCAAGGCCCTGGACAATTGAAATGGGCATCAAACAAGAAAGGGGTCAAAGAAGGGCACTAGGAAAGAGCACAGAGAGAAGGCTCCTATGTGCTTGCCTGAGCAGCCCTGAGGTGTGCCCAAGGTCAGATGTTTTTCCAGCTGGTTGCCACAGCCATCCAGCCCTTTGCCTTTATTTCTTGCTTTCCAGGCAACCCCTTCTCCTTCCAAATATTTTTATTAAATCTTTGAAAAGTTCATGAAAACGTTGCTTGACCATACTCCTTTTCCCCAAGATCCACTCCCACCTCCTGTCCTTTCATTTTTTAAAAACGTAGAGAGTCATCTGAGCATGGGAGGGTATATCTTTAAGCCAGTACTCAGGCAGAAGCAGGCAGATCTACATAGTGAGTTCTGGGGTGGGCAGAGCTATGTAAAAAGACCAAGTCTCAAACAAACAAGCAAACGAAAAAGCTTATTGACTCCAATCGTGCTGCCCAAATAATTCTGAGTGTAGGGCTTGCCCTAAAAGGTGATCAGACTCCAAGTGGTCACATCCTTAGAGTAAACCAGTTTCTTTTCTAAGCAGCTACCAACTGCCAATAGTTTTTCAGCTAGAGGGATTTCACGCCCACTTTTCCTATCCATGCTGGGATTTTTTGTCTGGTTTGATTTTACTAAGTCTTGTGTACACTGTCACAATAGCTGTGAATTCACATGTGTCGGTGACCCTGCTGTGTCCATGAAATGCCATTTGCTATTGGTCAACCACCACCCTTGACTCTTGCAATCTTTCAGCTCACTCTTCTCCAATGATACCTTGGCCTTGCCAGGAAGAGTGAGTTATAGATGTCTCATTTATGGCTGAGCACTCTGAAGAAGTCTCTGTCTCTCTCTCTCTGTCTCTCTCAAATAGGCAGTTGTCTCTGTGTTAATTGTCATTTACTGTAGATGAAGCTTCTGAGATGAAGGCTGAGGGGTATACTAATTTATGGGCATAGTGATGTCATCAGAAATTGTTACCCTATTTCCATTTACTAGAATAATATTACTAGATTCTCCCTAGACCTATAAACTATCTAGTCACAGGCTCTTAGCATCAATACCAATACCATGGGTTGGCTCCGTCTTGCAGGATTTAAATCCAGTCAAAAAGTGTCTGGATACTCTCATACCTCCATACTATCAGTTGGTATATTTTAACGGACACTCTTTTTTTCTTTCTTTTTTTTTTTTTTTTTGTAGTTCATAGTTCAAAACCAGGTGGGATTAGTAAGAAATATTCTCTTCTGGTAGCGTTTATTACACCTTCCAATACCATGAAAGGTAGCCGACAAGGTCTCTCCATCAAGTTCTAGAGAGTAACCAAGAACAATCTGACAACTTTTTGGTAATTCTGCTTATTGGAGGAAGGTCTCATGTACTGTGTATTCAGATTCTGATTTCTGTGCCCTGAAATCGTTATAGTTCCACAGGCACTGTCATAAATATTGAAGAATCTCCTGTATCAATGTAAAGCAAAAGGCTGAACAGTCAGTGACTGGGCAGTGGAGATAGGAAGGCTGGGCTTCCCATCCCAGCCATGGGTCCAAGGGAGAAGAGCCAGAAGGAGTTGGCCACAGGGCAAGTGAGGGTCCAGAAGAAGGGCCATAAGACAGGCAGAAGGTCTCCATGAGGCTGGTTATAAGTATTAGTTGCCAAGGGAGTTCTCCATAAGGACAGATATCTACAGCAAAGCAAGCCAGGGAGAGACTAAATACAAGTAAGCTGGGGCATGTGGCTGAGAAGTAGCTAGATAAGCATAGAAGGTTAGGAAAGTCAGTCATTGTGCTTACAGCTTGTTGAATAAATATAAATATTTCAATAGGTCTCAGGCTCAATTATTTGGGAGCTTTCCAGGTTAGAAAAAAAATTTAAACTTCATCTAATATCCTACTTTTCAACAGGGATACAGAATTAATTATTATTTCCATTTGGCAACCTATTACTTACAACAAGCGAATTATCTTTTTGGTTCAGTGTGCAATTATGAAAAAAGTCACAAAACTAATACATGAATACTGATTCATGAAAGTATTCAGAAAACTAAACATATTTGTAGGTTGACTATTTCTTGAATACAGCCATGTCCTTTCAACTTATTATGTAATGATACATGCTGAAACCTGAAATATCCTCTGTAGGATCATGCTTTGAACACTTGGACCCAGATATTTTGGGAGAGTTTTGTAGACTTTGTGAAGTAGAAATGAGCTGAAGGTGGCGAGTTCCTGGAGGAAAGTTCTCAGGGATATGCTATCCCCACCCCTTCCATGCTTCACTCTGCTTCTTGGTCGGCCTAATGTGAAAATTCTTACTAACATACTCTTGCTTTTATGATCTGAGTTTCTCCTACCAGGAAGACAGGAGCCAAAAGAATTGTGTCAGGCATTCTGTTACAGCATTGCAAAAGGTTAATAAACCCTACCTAACTCTTGATGTTCTGGCCTAAGGACTATAGCTAGTTTATGATGTAAGATTTTAATGGTCTCAGTAGACAATGGCTAAGCTGACTTTTGTAGCAGTGAGGGGTATGTATGTTTCTAGTCACCACTGGTTAGTGTGGAGGTCTGTTGGCAAACCAGGATCTAAAACTGGAAGAGGATTTGCTACTCCCAGCCCATGTGGGCTTATCAGGACTGGATCGATGACTAAATGCATGGTCAAATGCAAAGTGCATTTCTGAATGTTCTTATTTAGAAGGGCATTGTTCCTTCTAGAACATCTCACTGCATTTACAAATATGCGCATTGCTTTTATGACTAAGTCAAGCCCTTTGGTGTAGGTTTTCAGCAGATGAAATAACCAATATCAAGCCTCAAAGGAAGCTGCTGTCACTCCCCTGGATGAGGCTAAACTGGAACATCCATAAGAATGTGGTACTTCCGTGAAATAGCTGTTAAGTAGCCAAAGGCAGAAGGGAAAAGTATAGCTTCCTATTAAAAAGCTCAGCCTGCTTTAAAGGCAGTATGAAACATCCAGAAGCTATACTGAAACAGGTTGCACAGGGAGCTAAACACGTAATCTATGATGACAGAAAATGATGGGAACGCAGTTTATGCTTGTGAGACAGGCTATACATTTTCAGAAGAGTTGTGGTTAAGAACACAAGGATTCATGTTCATCTCCTAGGCTAGTTAAGGTCATATTCACTTGCAGAGCAGAATTCCAAAGAGATTACAAGTGACACCAACAGCATGAACTCTCCAGCTCTACTGGAATCGGATGATGACATTTCTAAAGCAGTTAAGGAGAATTACAACATCATTTTGGAATCAGATTCCCAGAAGCCTTTTTTTAAAGATGCCACAAAACCTGAGTTCTGAAATAAACTCCAACATTCATAAAGCAAAACAAAATAACTGTCAAGAGCTATGGAATCCACTAGAAACTCCTAAAATGGTAAAAATAAAAGTTGTGTGCAACTTCAAGGATTAATAGCACTGACATAAAGTGGTGATGTGGGAAGAAGGTTCAGCAGTGTTGTCATGGGGTGCAACGGCTGCATAGCAAGGCAGCCCTGGCTACATTCTAACAGGACACATGCACGTAACTGCTTCGATTTGAAGATAAGTGAAGGGAGAAACCTGAATTAATCTTAAGGATTGCTACTCTTAACATTAGAAATGACATTGCTAATAAGCTTTAAAATAGGAATGAAAGAAACTGGTATTGCTTACTCTCTAAATGGCTGCCAATTCTGAGACACCCAAGAAGTATGTAAACCAAATAGCTTACAGCTGACTGTTTGGTCTCTTTACCACTATGTTAAGATCTGCTTGGAAGAATTTCCATCTCACCCATAAAGATTATAAACTGTACTACTTAAAAATTTTGGCTAAAGAATGTACCAAGGGTATGAGGAGCGTAAGAGCTACCAGTTAGTAGGGATTAATGTCTTGCTTCCTAGCTTTTACATAATTATCAAGGCAGCTAAATTCATAAAAATTAAGCATTACCAACTTTGGTTGGCTTTAGTCCACATGCAACCACATGATTTCTGCTTGATTTTTGTGGTGCTGAGGAACAAACCCAAGTTCTCACTATGGGCATGCAATCCAATGAAGATATCCCCAGCTGCATATTTTTATAAGCCCATGTATATCTGTAAACCTCAATTTTAAAGGACAACAGCTATTTTATACCTAGTGTTAAAAAGGACTGTAATTTTACAACTTTTTTCTCTAGGTATCCCTGCATATTAACTGTTTACTCTGATTTTGACCCAAAGAATGTGGTAGAAGCTTCTGACCTATGTTGTTACTTTTTTTTTTTCAAGACAGGGTTTCTCTGTGTTGCTCTGGCTGTCCTGGAACTCACTCTGTAGACCAGGCTGGCCTCGAACTCAGAAATCCGCCTGCCTCTGCCTCCCAAGTGCTGGGATTCAAAACGTGAGCCACCATCACCTGGCCTATGTTGTCACTCTTACTAGGATGCTGCTGTCTCTTCGTGAATATCAGCTATCAAAGGGGATATACAAGGCACTCCTAAATCAAGTATGTGATGGCATGGCCATATGGACTATTCTATCCCAGCCATTGACAAACATCTGCAGTAAAATGAGCAAATAAATGGTGTTATCTTAGGCCCCAAGGTGTTAAAATGATCAGTTACACAACACACATCTAATACTGAAGTTCTAATTGAAAGACCTGGATGAAAAAAAACACCAGAACATAATAGAGAACAGACTATTAGTAGAGGTCAAAAAGGTTGAGAAAATGCTGTTGGAGACTGGAAATCTGGAGACTTATAGTTAAAAAGAGCGAAAAAAATTGGCCACACTAGCAAAACTGCCATCCTGGCTAAGACTGCCAAGACATGTGCAAGGTAAGTTCGTTGGCTTCTTTTAACTATTTTAGTGAAACAAGAAAAGACGGAGAACAAATACTAAAATGTTCAATCTGTGAGAGTGACTTAGCTAAAATAACGGACTACTCAGAGACCAATGAATTGGGCTCAGCAAACTAAAGATTCTGAGTATGGATGTTGTGTGGATCATCATAAGTCTTTGTGAGGTCCTTTGACTACACCATCACTCCAGGAGGCCTGCAATATTACTTAGCTAATAATAGTGAAAGGTAAAGCTTTTTCACCATAAACAAGCCATGGATGCCCACTTTCACATCTACGTGACTAAGTATTGATGTTCTAGAGGGCAACCAAAGAAGAAGTGGACCTATACTGGCAGGTGACATGAAAGCCTAAAGAACCTCCACCCCCACCCCCACCCCCACTAAGAAAACAGGTTAAGTTTCAGCAACACATGAAAATTGGGGAAATGTGACAGAACAGTGGCATTAGACAGCACTGAAGCACTTAGGAGTGTCCAAGGAAGGACTAGCATACTAAAACACAGACTGACAAGATGAAAAATTTCCTCTATGACCAAATGAACACAATACTATTGCTCCCCATTGACATTCTTAATGTGATCCCTACTAAAATCCTAATGGTGCCTTACCACTAAAAACATGTAATAAACATGTTAAAAACTTTTGTCAGCCGGGTCGTGGTGGCGCACGCCTTTAATCCCAGCACTTGGGAGGCAGAGGCAGGTGGATTTCTGAGTTTGAGGCCAGCCTGGTCTACAGAGTGAGTTCCAGGACAGCCAGGGCTATACAGAGAACTCCCCCCTTCCCCCAAAAATTTTTTGTCAACTTGACACAAGTTAGAATTATGTGGAAAAAACTTCAATTGAGAAAAGTTTCCACCGGTTTGTTTTACGAAAGCCTGCTGGGCATTTCCTTGAGTAATGATTGAAGTGGAAAGGCCCAGGCCCTGAGCTGTATGAGAAAATAAGGCGAGCAAACCATGAGGAGCAAGCTAGTAAGTAGCCTTATGCTGTGGCCTCCTCTTCAGTTCCTGCCTTTACTGTCTTCAGTAATGGAATGTGACCTGAGAGCTTTACAATGACATAAACCCTCCCCTCCCCATTTTACTTTCAGTCATGGTGTTTTCTCACAGCAAAAGAAAAAAATATGTTACCAGGTTTGAAGGATATTGCTGTGACAGACATGAACATGTTTTTGGTAGAACTTTATGAAACGGCCTTCCCCAATTAGATGTTGTTGTTCTAAGAGTTGCCTTGGTCATGGTGTCTGTTCACAGCAGTCAAACCCTAAGGCAGAAGTGTTCAGAGCTTAATGGGTTGTTGTGAGAGCTTAGAAGATAAAGAATGGTACGAGCAGTATAGATGCTGGGGTCTTGGCTTGATCAGGGGAAATCTGAATCTGTGGTGTCTGTGTAGCTGTGGCTAAGAATCGGCTGTGTGACTAGAAAGTGACTAGCTTCACTAACATGAGATCTTTGCTGCAACTGATACTGGTTGGCAGGGGATTGAGAATCAAATGTGAAAGAGGCCAGCATCATGGAGGCAAAAATCTTCTGAAGTGTTTCCTCGGGGTCACCACACAGAAGCTGTGATCCAGAGGGGCCAATAATGTAACACAGTTGAACCTGGTAACATACAAGACAGTTCAGTTGTGAACTCTCAGTTGCTGCT
Source organism: Montemys delectorum (assembly GCA_019843815.1). NCBI lineage: Eukaryota > Metazoa > Chordata > Mammalia > Rodentia > Muridae > Montemys > Montemys delectorum. Next base: position 59,623 of record JADRCD010204645.1, on the reverse strand, counting down.
CCTCTAGCTAGCTATCTGCCACCTGCCACCTCTGCTCTATCATCATGGACATCTGAAACCATAAGCCAAACACCACCCTTTCTGCTACAGGTTGCCTTGATTTTCTAACAGCTAATAGAAAGGTAACTATGACTCACTATCAGATTTTAATATCTTCTTCTTAAATGTAAAGAAACAAGTAAAGCTCAGACTTCATCACTTGCAACATCGATGTTAAAGAGACATAGAAACTCCCGCAGTGAGAAGAGAGGCATGGAAACAAAATGAAGGGGACATAGAAATTCACATTATTCAGGAATGGGGGGGGGGGGGGACTTGGCAGGGGTTAAGTGGATTTGTGAGTTTGAGGCCAGTTTGGTCTATAGTGAGTTACAGGAAAGCCAGAGATACATAGAGACCCTATCTCCAAAAAAAAAAAAAAAAAAAATGTAGGGCTGGTGAGATGACTCAGCGGGTAAGAGCACCAACTGCTCTTCCAAAGGTCCTGAGTTCAAATCCCAGAAACCACATGGTGGCTCACAACCATCCGTAATGAGATCTGACGCCCTCTTCTGGTGCGTCTGAAGACAGCTACAGTGTACTTATTTATAATAATAAATCTTTTAAAAATATATATGTATAATTTTAGTGTGACAAACTAAGAAACACTAAGGGCCAAATATATTTTTTAAAAACTACTTTTATACCTTACTCACTTTTTCAAAACAATATTAATTTTAGTTCTGTACACTGTTTTTACATGGAGTCTTCTCTAGCTTCAAATGCTTGAGTTCTGAACTTATAGGCATGAGCCAGGCATATATAATGTTTTTATTATATCAAATTACCACTATCACAATAAACATATATAACATAAGCATTCTTTAAAACTTCACAGTAAAGGCCCTTTTCTCCCACCTGCTTTTCGGATGTTGTCTTTTCCCTGTTGCTCAAGTACTCCTGCCTCAGCCTCCTGTGATGCTGAAACATGTGTGGTTCCTATAAAGTTACATTTTTGTCCCACTCAAGACTATACTATATAAAGAAACCTTTACAATAGTTGACATGTTGAGTACTGAACACATTCCTAACAATTATTTGCATTGAAAGTGCAAACTTTATTGCACAGGTTTCAGTGCCCTGTTTTGAGTCTGTTTCTGGAACTTTATCTGAGACTGAAGCCAGGCATTCTAGCTGCAAAGTCCATACTGCTTTTAATTATATAAAACCAAGAACTCAATGAATTTGGGTTTCTGGAAATTTTTTTTTCTTTCTAACAAAATCATTTTAGTTCTCACTTGCTTGGAACATATATGAACACTGGTAAGATAAATATGAAAGCACTATGTAACAGAAACAATCAACGAACACAATATTAAAGCTCAGTATTAACAAAAGAGATTTAGTGTATCAGAGCACATAATAATTCCACAGCATAAAACCATATCTTAAATCTGAAGAGCACCAATTAAGTTAAATGGACTACACTAGCAGACTCAAACACAAGTACAACTGCTTAAAAATACATAAAGTCATTTGTTACACTTGTAGTCTGTATGTAAAGATGTCATTGAAGGACTGAATAGAAACGTATGAAATCATTTGTTCGTTTATTCATTAATAAATTTCTGAATTAGGTATTCTATACACTATGATGTTTATTCCATTTTCATTCTATTAGATTACATATTTATAAAAATATCCAACTTATTTTTATGAAGAAATTAAATATTTCTGAAAAAGAATCATTTTATTACTGCTCCCTAACAACAACCCTGAAGAAACTCTTTCTAATCAACTAGCCTAGCTACTTCAACATCTTTGTTCAGTGCCAGCTTCTAAACCTTGAATTTACATGGTTCTGTTCCACAGAACACCACTTCACCCTGTTACATAGGATACAAACAACATTTTTAATAAACATGTTTCTCTTTGATACAGAACATTTTTTCACCTTTCCTAGCAATCACGCAATATATTAAAAATGTAACCTTTAAAAGGCACACACGTTTACATTTTCAATTGTTTATTGTCTTAAAATTGTACAGGTCCTTTACAATACAGGCTTTTGTTATTTAAATGACCGACCTCTACGTGTTAATATACAATGACTACCTTCTTCTGAAGCTCACCCAGGAATTATGAGCTCATCAACAGGATTATCTGAAACAGTCCTAAGATACGGAGAGGCTTGAGTCTTGCACTTGAAACAGACTCTTCCTCCCGGAGCCCAGATGATCTGTGTGAAAAGTGCTTTTAAAGATTACCCATCATCTATGGCTGATCTTAAAGTCAGTCAAATTACACTGTTATTTTTTTTTTTTTTGAAACATTAAAGGGCAATTTAAAAAAAATGAACAAATTTGCTTTAGCAGTCTTCTGAGGCAAACTGAAAATTACGATTATCTGCATGCAGTAACACTCCTCTTTAAATAGTTTGGAAGGATTTATACATTTTATAAAGAACAAGTTAAAGAGTGCAAGGACTCTTGAATTCACAAGAGGACAAATGCTGGTAACAACACTGGTAACTATTTAGCTAATGTTTATTAACAGGCAATTAATGAGGCTAGTCACAAGCCACAGTGCAGGCTCTGCCCTTGGAAAACATCTACTTTGGTCCGCATTTCTAGTTATTTGGGTGGAAATAAAACAAAACCATTTCAATTCAGCCAAGAATTTTAATAAATTTATTGTTCCTAAGATGTAGCCACTTAAAAGGTAAGTAGAGTCCACCAATGAAGTACATCGTTAGGTTGACTTCTGTAAAAAAGGATGGCCACTTGTTTTTGGAGTGGTTTATCAGCAACAGACGACAAATCAGAAAATGGTATGAGATGTAGAGTTTTCTTCTGTGGCTATACTTTCTTATTCCATGACACAGCTTTCACTCTGTAAAACTTTGTTCCCAAAGGAACTTTAAATCTGTTTTGTGCCTAAGAAGGAAAGAAAAAAAAGGAATCACTGAATGACTGAACCAAATTACAAGTACCCTTCTACCATACTGCTTTCCGCTAGAGTACTGGAGAGGGAGTGAAGTAGAGTTTCTACTTGGTATCAAACTAAAAAATAGGCTCCTGACCAAGTGAGAATAAACTAGTATTAATGAGTGTTGGGGGTGGGGAGGATGGTGTGGCTATCTATCTATCCCTTCCCTCTCTAGTATAGTCTAGCTATATGTCCTGGATGGCCTGGCACTCACTATGCAGACAAGACTGGCATCCTTCCTTCCCTTGTCTTACGAAGGCTGGGGTACCATGTGCATATATTCATAGCCCAGGATGGTTTGGAAACTACACAGATCCTTCTGTCTCTGCCGTGCTTCAAGTGCTCTGATTAGAGGCGTACTACCAATCCTGGCTTGTCAGTTTCATTTTATTTTAGCCTCCAAATAAAGACTTGAGAGCATCTTTCATCCACGGTGTAGCATATAAAAAACGAGTACAGACCAACTGTACAAATAAAATTCATTGTTGCTTCTAGTGCTTTCAACATGAGTTTCACTAGATATTCCTCTTTATAGGTGAATGGACTGTTGCAAATCTACTTCTTCTATCTAAAGATAATAGCAATATTTACTAGGTTTCTGGGTTAAACTCAATTTAATAAAATTCAAGCTCTAAGTGAACAAAAATCAGAGAACACTAGTAGCCATTTCCACATAGTAGAATTCCTAGGTGTACTATTACGAGGTACAGCTCTTACCTTTTTGGCTTGACAGTATTCCTTTTCCATTACTTTCCCAAGGACCCAGGGTCTTCTAGATGCACCTGAAGCTAATAAATAAATTGGTGATGTGCTTTCAAAGTTCATTCATGAAAAAAGAACTTCAGAATCAAATCAATGATGGTATTCTCAAAAGAATGTTTAAGCACTTTAAAAACCAGTAAAATCACTAACCCAAATTATTTATTGAAGAAAAAAAAACTATGGTGTGTTCTAATATATAAATGTGTGTGCTTTTTAAAACATTCATTCAAGGAACACTAGTAATCTAAGTAGGAGCCATGAACCAATAGCTAACTCGACACTGCCACCTACTGAAGGGCCTAATGATAATGTTGCCTAGCACAGCAACAGCAACACAACTTGGACTCAGTGAGCAATTGATAATAAAAAACAAAGTCTAGAAGTAGACTTCCTGGGCAGATATTGAGAATGGCCAAGACCAGAACACTAATGAGAAAACAAGCATTTTGTTTTAAAATTCATTACATTAGTAGTGCACATTTTCAAGTGTACATGTTCAGAAAAACACATAAGAAACAATAGAAATAAAGTAGAATATTAAGTAAATCTGGGTAAATATATGAGTTTAAATCATTTTCATCTACAAATGTAAAGAGCTGGGATAAAACTTAGAGACACAAGACACTAGGTTTGATCCCCAAACACCCCTTAAGTAAATACAAGGAAACAAGTGAAACAAGAACAAGGCCAGAGTGCAGAAAGATGAATCAGGGCATAGTGCTCCATGCCTGGAAACATAGCAGTGGGTAGGTACAGGGCAATGAATCAGGAGTTCTAGATCAACCTTAGATGTATGACACTTTGCGACGAGTATGGGATATATGAGACTGTGTCAAATATCCGACAATATACAGTAAGAAAAATGCTACTTATTACCTAAATTTCAAAGTGAAAACAAACTTCTACCCTTTCGCTTTTAATGGTTATATAACTGCTGTCCCACACACATTATAAATCGGTCCTTCATCAAAAGCCATGATGGGGTGGGGGAGTCAAGCCACACTGCCCTAGCCGAGGATGGGATTTGTCTGTGGGTCACTCCACATAAGAACACCAGCTCATGTGGGGAAATTGATTTCCCGGTTTTGTTTTGTTTTGTTTTTTCAGGGTTTCTGTGTGTAATCCCGGCTGTCCTGGAACACACTCTGGGCCTAGAACTCAGAAGTCTGCCTGTATCTGCTGAGACAGAGTGCTGCTATTAAAGGCATGTTCCACCACCCTTGGGTTGGTAAATCTAAGTAGTTCTATTTAGTCTAAGAATCCAGAATAGCTATTCTCTTCTCTTTGAACTCTTTAATGAGCCAATAAATAATGGGTATTGTTACTCAGCATGTTGAACAAAGCTCAGTTTCTATAAAATAAAACTCCATAAAACAATAATGGTGATGAATCAATGAACAAATGAACAAGGTAGTAAAACAACTCATAAATAGTACAGGAAAGGCCCTACTTAAACTACCTATTTGGCAAACACTGGTAATATCTTTGAGTAAATAAGCACATACTAATTATCAACAAAACGAACATCAAAATTCTGACAGTAATATTGCAATTATTAGGTTATATCATGTTTCAATATATATACAGTCTGAGCAGTTGATCTACTGTAGAATATTATAGTCAAATTCAGAATTACCAATTAAGTCCATAAAAATATGTAGCTAATCTAGATTTCGTTTTCTAAAAAAGCAGATTTTCCTAACGACAACAGGAGGAAATAAATGTCTCCCACTCAAGATTAGTACTTACTTTAGAAGTGTATGTGCACTTACCTCCCTCACCTGGTTTGAGATCTAGTGCAGGAAGAGACTCTGAATGCAGAAAATATAAAGTAGGACTAACAGTAAACAACACATAATTGTCATGCCGCTCATCTAGGATGATGAGAACCAAATCTCCCACCTGAAAACTAAGGAGAAGTAGGTTATTGTCCTAGAGAGTGTCTTTTAATCACATGCTACATCTTGAGACTATCCAGTTGGCTCCGTGTTTGTGGGTTCTACACCCACTGGTTGCAATGCAATGGAAAAAATACTTAGTCATAGGTTAAGTTTTTTCCCCCAATCTTTCATTTTACACCAAGAAACATTTCTGGAATTTCAATTCTTAGGTGTGATGCTCTTCATTTCAAAAGAAAAAGCAACTGAACCAAGTCCATGTCCTGAATCAGGCCTTAGAAAGGCTCAGTACAGATGTTAGATAGCAAAGGAAGAAATAGTTACAACTACCTACATGTATACTTAACTGGCGTTTACCTCTCAAACCATGTTGTGAAGATCAACCTGAGATTTAGTTCCTAGAGTAATCTCATGTGCTAGGCTCTCCAGCTGACAGAGGCAACTAGGAAGCCTTTTCCCTTCTCTCTTTGGATCCACACAGTGTCTGCTATGTGGAATAGGCTGGCCTTTGACTTTGTCTCTTGCCTTCACTCTCTCAGCACTGGGACTACATGTGGATGCCACAAGCATAGTCTAGGAAGAGTTAGTTTTAAATGCTGCTACAATTTTGGGGTGAACACCAAAGCCTAATATATTATTAAAAGGAAGTAAAGATCTTGAGGCAGTAACACTAATGTGCTTGTCTCTAGAGACTAATGATGTGAATTCACAGCTGGTTAAGCAGACAGCTATCCATCGTATGCTATGCTGTCCAATGCTATCCTATGCTATCCTATGCTATCCTATGTTATCCTATGCTATCCTATGCTATCCATTGTATGCTATCCTATGCTATGTTATCCTATGCTATGCTATCCTATGCTATGCTATCCTATGCTATGCTATCCTATGCTATCCTATGCTATCCTATGCTATCCTATGCTATCCTATGCTATCCTATGCTATCCATTGTATGCTATCCTATGCTGTTATCCTATGCTATGCTATCCTATGCTATGTTATGCTATGCTATCCTATCCTATCCGAAAGAAGATAAAACTGAGATGCTAGGGCCGGAACAAGGATATCTGAGACTTGTAAAAAAAAAAAAAAGAAAAAGAAAAAAAGAAAAGAAAAAAACCCTAGACAAATAAAACAAGCCAAAACAAACCAAAATCCTTCAAACCAATTAATAACAAAAATCTCCTATAAATAAAAGGCGGGTCTTCACAAATACTTAATCGAGAAACCAGGTACTATGATTCACCCTTTAATCCTAACAATGAGGCAGCATGGCACGACTGGGCTATATGGTAAGACTCTTGTCTTAAGAAAACCAAGTTAGTGTGTCAATTTCAATAATTCTTGCACAACAGGGTTCACTGGGCTGCTATGATGCTTTTCTTTATTATTCTAAAGCTCCTGCCAAACAAGCCTGGGGAGACAACTACTTCTATGATGTAATTTGGTCCAGGAAAGCTATGTTAAACTGTTTGACTGATGCAAACTTCAAATTATACCCGGAATTTAAAGCACATAAAGAACATAAAATGGAGAAAAGCAGCATATCGACCTAAAATCAAGATCTCTAATTTGAAGTGAGGATGAAGAAGCTAAGGATGTTTTCAGAATGGACACTCAGCTGAAATATTAGCTAGTGTCAAGAAAAGCTTCCTGGGTGTTTCTGTGAATAATAGAACTCTAATGGGGTAACTCAGAATACAGTCCCCAAAGCTCCAGGAGAGCAGTGAAAAACCTTGCTTTCCAATGAGCTTTCATCTTACCATTATGCACAAGGCACTTGGCTCAAAGAGCATGGGTCTAATAATCATTATGACTATAACACATTTTCATTAATTTAGCAATTTGATGCAAAAGCCATAAAATAAAAATGAGATACTTACTCTCTAATGGCTATTTTTTCAGAATGCCTTGAAGATACTGAGGACAAACTCTGAGACATCTGAGACATAAAAGTAGAATCATGCATTAGCTGCATACACAGTACCATACTCATCAGAAAGGTCTGCTGTCACACATGTTTTAATTTGTGTTCAAGCTGAAGAGGCAGCATGTATGTACATTCACACTTATTTACATTCATTAATTCAACACTGAAATCTAAATTAATATATTAAATTTGATCTACTCCATTCCAAACACTATCTTGTACAAAGGCAAGGAATTGGTAACAGAATTATCTGACTAAGAAGGCCTTTCAGAGATTTGATACTACTACCCAGGAAAGTGACATACAAATATCCTACTAGTGAAGTTAAGTAATTTTTAACACGTGTTCAATTTTATTCAGACGTTGTAAAAGCTCATTCCATAAAAAGCACCTAAGCTTGGAGAAAAACATGTCAATGCTTCCGTGTACAGAGAGTAAGTGTATGGGAATGCCTTCTTCTCTGGACACCACATCTAGCTGCATGTGCTAGTTCTTTGGGTCACATAGGAGGATCTCTACTTCTCCGGTTACTACTATTCTAGGTGCTATACAAAAGCAGTTTTAAAATGTTTCTTGAACCCAATTGCCCTATATGAAATCAAAACAACAAAATATTAGTAAAAATCTCAACCAAATAAGGCTTATTATTCCCTTGGGGACTCTCCATAAAAAATGTCTTGCATGATGTCACTTGGAATGGGCCAGACTTCTTTAAAGCCTTATTAATTAGTAACACTACCAGTATAGAACACCTAGTTTGTGTTGTTTGTGTGAAGGCAAAGGAAGAAAACAGAGGCTGGTACCAATAAATGGTGGCACATGCCTAGCTGGAATCATCATACCCCAGAGGTAGGACTATGCATTGCGAGTCATCTAGGGAGATCCTGTTACAAAATAAACAAAAAGAAAACAGGGAGGGATGCTTCACTGCTATCATTTGTTTGTGCATCTGTTTTGAGACAGGGTCTCTCTATGTAGCCCTGGCTATCCTGGAACTCCCTGTAAACTAGGCTAGCCCTGAACTCATAGACATCTGCCTGCCTCTTTCTGCTTCCTGGGTGCTGGGATTAGTGATGTGTGTCACTACACTCAGTTCACTGTTATAAATTGCAGGGGCCAGTGAAATGGCTCAGTTGGTGTCATGATTTGAATATGCTTGGCCTGGGGAGTGGCACTATTTGAAGGTGTGTCCTTGTTGGAATAGGTGTGTCACTGTAGGCAAGGCTTTAAAACCCTCACTCTAGCTGCCTGGAAGTCAGTACTCTGCTAGCAGCTTTCAGATGAGGATGTAGAACTTTTAGCTTCTCCTGCACCATGCCTGCTGGATGCTGCCATGCTCCCATCTTGATGAGAATAGACTGAGCCTCTGAACCTCTAAGCTAGCTCCAATATAATGTTGTCCTTTGCCTTGGTCATAATGTCTGCAATAAAACCCTAACTAAAACAGAAGTTGGTACCAGGAATAGGGTATTGCTGTGAAAGGCCTGACCATGCTTTTGTGTGGAAGAATGTAGATTTGGGGATTTTTGTGTTTGGAAAGCAATGGATATCTTTAGTGGGGCTTAAAGGGCTATCCTAGGAGGAATATAAAAGACTTTGTTAGTGAGAGTGATTTGAACTGTACAGATCTGGCCTAAGAGATTACAGTGGAGGATTTCACTATATGGCCTAGAGGCTGTTTTTCTGGGATTTTGGTAAAGAATGTGGCTGCTTTTGTCCTTGTCTGAAAAGGCTAAAGTGAAGAGATTTATATTAATTACACTGAGAAAGGAAATCTCAAAAAAGCCTAGCAGAGACTTTGTTCTCTAGTAAATCTCATGACGAGTGTTTTGAACAAGCCTACCAAACTTAGAAAGGAAAAATATAGTAAAAAAATTTGTTGCATAAACCCGGGTGATCTAAATTCAGTCCTTGGAACCATAGTAGAATGAGAGGACCTATGTCAAAATTTGACCTATTACCTATTACTGTGATATATGGGTATCTGCATGAAAAGTTTCTCTCTCTCTCTCTTTTAACAAATAAACTTAAGCCTGAAACTATGTCTCCTGTAAAATATGCAATTATCAGAAAATAACTATTTTAGGTGCTAGAAATTCAATCTGATTTAGGGGAAATTAAGTAGTTGCTCTAGTAAAACATAACTGCCTCTAAAGTGGGATGCTGAAATAGTAGTTCCTTAATAATAAATGTAAGAGAGCAACTGCTGCTCTTACAGAGGACTGGGGTTCAGTTCCAGCATCCATGTGATAGGTTACAACTATCTGCATGCACTCACAAGTTGCACATAAATATATGCAGGCAAAACATTCATACACACAAAATTAATAAATCTACAAAGAAGGCTGAACAGGTGATTCTACAATCTACAAAGTAGCAACCCTGACCAGATTCCATCACGTCAGCGCCAGTGATGGCCAACATACAAAATGGCTTACCAAGCACGAGTATCAATAAGTCACACACATTCTGGGCTAGAAAGATGACATAGCAGATTAAAAGCAGGTGCCACCAACATTGATGACCTGAGTTCAATGCCCAGGCACACATGGTGGGAAAAAAAAACTTATTTTGTCCTCTGATTTTCACACTGACACCATGATGGCACACATGCTCCATTCTCTTACTAGTAAGTGCAAAAACAAAATTAGAAAAGTATAGATCCTTTTAGGTGCATGATGTCCATACCAAAATACAAACGTAAATTTTTTAAGAAGAGACATAACCAGAAAACTCTTACCAGTCTTTGATTTAACCGCTTGTTTTCTTCTTCTTTCAACTGCAATGTCTACAAGGAGAAAACAGACCTGTGGTTTAACCTTGAATGATTAGGTTCTCATCTTCAAATAGAGTACATTGAGTCTATTCTAACTGTTCTGATCACTAACCATTTTAGTGAGAATGAGAATACTGAATATATTGTCCTAAAACTTGATTCCTAGAGTTTTCAAATCTTGTCATTAGCTGTGTAATTTATAAGCACACAATAAATGCTGCATTTATCCCACCCAAATTTGATAGCTCAGAGGTGGAACCTGCATTTGCCACATATTGTTACAACTTGTGTGATCCTAAGGTATTAATCACAAAAAAAGGAAGAGAATGGCTAATACATTTGAGTTAAATTGGACAGTTTGGCTCTGGATTATTTTCTAAGCTGGTATACAACAAAGACATTGGTAAAAATCTTCATGAATGGATGAATTGAATGAAACTAGCCACTGAGGGTTCAAAGTACTTTTAATTCATAAAAATTGCCCAATATTTATCCTTTTATTTTTGCTGTATTTGTGTTTCTGTGGGAATATGTATACAATTCTGTATGCAACTGAAAGTCTCTTCCTCATTTCAATTATTATTAAAAACTTCAATACTGTTGGGCAGTGGTGGTGCATGCCTTTAATCCCAGCACTTGGGAGGCAGAGGCAGGCAGATTTCTGAGTTCCAGGCCAGTCTGGTCTACAGGGTAAGTTCCAGGACAGCCAGGCTACACAGAGAAACCCTGCCTCAAGAAAACAAAACAACCCCCAACCCCCCCCAAAAAAAGCTTCATTACTTCAGTCTTGATTTTTTTATATTCTTGCTCATCTTTTTAAAAAAAGATCTTACTTTGGGGCAGTCAGCAGGTAAGAGCACTGACTGCTCCTCCGAAGGCCCTGAGTTCCGACCCCAGCAACCACAGGGTGGCTCACAACCACCCATAATGAGATCTGACACCCTCCTCTGGTGCGCCTGAAAACAGCTACAGTGAATTACGCTGGAGCCAGCAGCCACACACTTGATGGCTCATGGCCATCTGTACAGCTACAGTGTACTCATACCCATAAAATAAATAAAAATAAATCTTAAAAAATACATATACTTTTTAAAAAAATATATATATTGAAATTCTTATTGATATTATACTGCTGCTTTCTGAGCTGTTATTAGGTAAAATTTTATAAAATAAATTAGTTTTGCCTTCTAGAAAGGTCACTCACTGAAGAAGTTACATAGTGAGACCTAATTCTAAAATTATTCAGCTACTAAGAACACAAATGACAGGCCTTCTCAAACTACTCATAAAAAGTCCTAATTCATAAATGCAAGCCAAAATGGAATGTTTTTAAAACAAAAAGTATTGAAATGTTTGCCCCAGAGTCATGACTAAACAAGCACGTCCCAGAGCCTGCTCACCCGTTCTAGCAGCATGATCCGTTGCTTCTCTTCAGATAGCGTATTTTCTCTAAAAGTAAGAGAATGGTTGTTTTTAAGGTTTAAGTACCTTTACAGAATGTACACTCTGAAATATACATTCATCAACAAGATTTTAGAAGCTTAGCTGGGCATGGTGCTGCACACTTCTAATCCCAGCACTTGGGAGGCAGAGGCAGGCAGATCTGAGTTCAAGGCCAGCCCTGATAACTTTGATAGAGTAAAGAGCTTGTACTAAATTTTCAAAGTTAGCCTATATCAGAACAGCGGATACTCTGTGTTCAGACTTAGATTCTTGCTGAGTCTACAAACAAACTTTGATTACGTCCTTATCTAGAGATAATTTCTACAAAATTCATACTTTCTCAGATATTAAACACTCTTTTCCCCACCTGAGTTAATTTTGAAAAAAATGTATATGAGTTATAGAGCTCTCTCAGATTACATTGATTATACTTGGTTTTAGATCCTTTTGTTTACTCTAGAATAGTCCAATTTCTACTTATATACCAGTATTTATACATAAGTATCCTTCTTAGAGGCATCATCACATACATCTAAATAAAGATGTGTTAAAATTTCCAATTGTACAAACTCACCTTTTTGTTATTAACAGAAGTTGGGAAAATTGATTGTCATTTTTTATATTTTTGGTGTGTATGTATGGATGTGTGCATATGTAGAAAACCAGGTCGACATCAGGAGTCTGTGTTGAATCTGCTTGCTACCTCTTTTGAGTTTTATCCCTGACCCTGGAGCTCATTAATTCTGCTAGAATAGCTGGCCAATAAGCTCTGAAGATCTGCCTGCCACTGTCCCCTACACCCCACCAATATACTTTATATCTTATACTGAGCTTTCTATATTTTTTTTGTTTTAACTGCCTCTCCTGTACATGGAAGATAGGTGGCTTTTTCCCCCTTGGAGGTCACTTTTCCACTCTGGATTAATTTCTGTGATTTATGAATTTTAATTACCATATTCTCTTAACATGCTTCTACACTGTCTTTTAAAATTACTTTTACATAGGCTAAGAAAAATTAGTAAAGTTAAAAATACTTCCTTTCTTTCTAATTTTATAATTTAATGGAATAGCAGTGCAGACTTTTTTTCTAAATTTTGAGACAGCCTCAGCTAAATTGCTTTGAGTTCATTGTTGCCCAAGGAGAGCTTTAACTTGTGATCTTCCTGTTGGGATTTATACACCCATGACAGCAGTGTCAGGCCCATACGGCACTGTTGAATATAAAAGCCTCTAACTAATTGAATGGAAAATAAGCCTACTCACTGGACAGACATCATGCTTGTCTCCATTGCTGAATCCACTCTTCCTTCATCTGCTGGCTCCATGACTGATCTCTCTGGCTCACCTGGGAGCTCAGGTGCACAAGCACCGTACAGCTCTGGGGCTGCAACCACGGGTGCTGAGGGAAGAAAACTGCTAGTGCGTAGTTTACTCACTTCCTCTTCAAGCTGCTTCTTCTCTTGAAGCAAACGAGCTCGGTCCTCAGAAAGCGACTCTATCAAATCTAAGACCCCAAAGTCAAAGTCACATCACTTACTGAAAACATTTCAAAGTACTTCTAAAAATCATATTATCAGACAACACTAACCTTTATCCCGCTCTTGCTGCTGCATCGTACTTTTTAGCTTATCACTAAGATCATTTATTATGTTTTCTTTCCTCATTTTCTCTCTTGTTAAGACTGTGTTAAAGTTGGTCTGAAACAACAGTTATAGTCAATCATACTATAGTGCATATACTTAGGAGCCAATACTATGGAAATAAGACTGCAAGATATTCTTTTCGGAGGTATGTTTATAGAGTCACATGACTAAGCAAATGGTATGTATTCCAGAAAAGGTTATTATTTTCTTTCTTTGAACTCAGTATCTAGAGAACAGAATTTTCTCCTCGTTTGTATTATCAGAAGCACTAACAAATGCCTGAGACTTTAGAGAAGTTAAATGATTAACAGTTTAACTAGAGTGCTGTTGCATGCATGACTTTTTCTTTGGGAAACTTTCTTTCCTCTGAAATGTTTGATCTTTGGCTAGCTCTTCATTATCATACTAGTATGTGATTATCTTTCTCTTATTTGGACATGTGCAATGCCCTCCAGGCCTCTACAGCAACTATGCTTATTACTCCCAGGTTTCACCGACTGCATGAAGTTCACATACCCAATTGCCTAGACAGACAACTGGCAATTTTAACGGCATTTTAATTAACAAAGATGATTAAATTTGTTAAACATTTCATTTATATTCATTAAACATATCCATTCATTAAAATGTAACTAATACATGAGAAAATGATCTAACCTGATTCTTTAATCTGCTTAGCATTTACCCAAAACCTTTCAAAAATCTATTAATGGCAACAGACAGATTTAACAGGAAAATCATCTGACAGTATCTTTAACAACAAAGAACAAAGTGAAAGAAAGTTTCAGGCTATCAAGAAAATTTCAAGAGCTCTAAAATTCGAAAAACCTTCCTTTGAAGAAAAAGAGAACGTTACCAATGCAGCTTACTATTGTGTAATTTCTTTTTTCAAACAGAAAATTATCACATATAAAAGCACATTAAGCACTGTTTATTTTCACGAACTATATATGCTACTTCTGTAATGTGAAATGGACTAAGATAATCACAATTTATAATAAGCAAACTGGAACCTTAGGATAACTCAGATAGTTATAATCTTCCCAGTTTTGAATTCAGTTAATTCAGCCCCTAATTCCTTACAGGAATCTGAAATTGAGTATGTTTTAATAAGAGAACACAGTGAGATCTGCAGAGACAAAGCCCAATTACATGTGAAGTAAGTTGGGCCAAGGACACTGCAATTCTCAAAAGCAGATTTCATGTCTATGTGAGTTGATAATTCTTACATAAACTGCTAACTACATTCACATGACATTGTTACAAGTTTTCTTTTTAAAATAAATCCTTTTATCATGAAAAATGTCAAATATTAAGAAAGTCAAATAATGGAAACAAGAACCCTCAAGTGCAGAGGACTAGCTTGGCTAGCTTGTATCAATCTTCCTCAGATCTCCAACACACCTGCTGCTCAGCAATCAAAGAACTTCTGACATTTTGCATTTCTTCATTCTTTCTTTTCTCTTGTTCTTCAAGTTGTTCCAGAAACTTAGCTTTTTCTTCTTGAAGTTTCTCTTGAAGTTCAGCAATTAAACTTGAAGAATCTTCTCTGGCTGACTCAAAGGCGGGACTTAAAAATTGAAAAGAGACTTTTAAAAAACCAATGACAGATAATCAAATATATACCAAATATCATACTTAGGTTATTTACCTCCCAGAAACCCAAGATAATGAGAAGTGAATTTCTGTAACCAAGTAAGCTTTATCGCAGGGATGAAAGGATGGTTCAATATATGGAAATCCATCAATGTAAGCTACTACGTAAAGTCAAAGAAAAAAAAACCACATGATCACTTCATTATATGCTGAAAAAGCATTTGACAAATTCAACATCCCTCCTTGTTAAAGGTCTTGGAAAGATCAGGAATTCAAGGCCCATACCTAAACATAGTAAAAGCACTATAAAGCAAATCAGTAGCCATCATCAAACTAAAGGGAGAGAAACTTGAAGCAATCCCACTAAAAACAGGGACTAGACAAGGTTGTCCACTCTCTACCTACTCAATACAGTACTTGAAGTTCTAGCTATTGCAGTTAGACAACTAAAGGAGGTCAAAGGGATACAAATTGAAAAGGCAGAAGTCAAAATATCACTATTTGTAGATGACATGATAGTATACTTAAGTGACCCCAAAAATTCCACCAGAGAATTCCTAAACCTGATAAATTTAGTGAAGTGGCTGGATATAAAATTAACTCAAACAAATCAGTAGCCTTCCTTTATACAAATGATAAACAGAATGAGAAAGAAATTAGGGAAACAAAACCTTCACAATAGTCACAAATAATATATCTTGGTGTGACTCTAACCAAGCATGTGAAAGATCTCTATGACAAGAACTTCTGGTCTCTGAAGAAAGAAGATGGAAAGATCACACATGCTCATGGATTGGCAGGATTAACATAGTAAAAAATGGCCACCTTATCAAAGGCAATCTACAGATTCAAAACAATCCCCACCAAAATTCCAATTCAATTCTTCACAATGATAGAAAGAGCAACTCTCAAATTCATCTAGTATAATAAAAAACTCAGGATAGTAGAAAAGCTATTCTCAACAATAAAAGGACTTCTGGGAGAATCACCATCCCTGACCTCAAACTGAACTACAGAGCAAGTGATAAAACAAACAAAACCAACAACAACAAAAAAGCCCAAAAAACACATGGTGTTTGTACAGACAGACAGGTAGACAAGTGGAACAGAGCTGCACCACAAACTCACACCTATGGTCACTTGATCATTGACAAAGAAGCCAAAACCACTTAGTGGAAAAAAAAGACAGCATTTTTAACAAATGGTGCTGGTTCAACTGGAGGTCGGCATGTAATCTTAGATCTTAATTTGCTTTCAACTTTTCAAAGGTTGCCTTTGAAGTGCTGAACCAAGCCGGGCACAGTGGTTCACCCAAGCACTGATGTTTCTGCAAGCTTTCTTACCCACACCAGGAGGTGAGCCTAGGCTGCACAGCAAGGCTCTTGTCTCAATTTCTATTAGAGGCCTGTTGTGTTGTTAGTAGAAAATAATCTTTCAGTGTGCATATGGTTGATTTTAAAAGACACTGGAATGTTTTTGGACTAGAGGTGCAAATTATAAACAGGGTTAATTAAAAAAGTTTATGCTTTTTATGCTCATGCCTAGTTTTCTATTATAATTACGGTAGCAATGTACAATTAATATTATAGCAACTAAAATTATGCAGATCACTGGGAATCTTTTACCCATACATCCAAATGTACAGATAAAGCTAATGCAAACTTGAACACTCAGACAAATATTCCTTCTTAACTAAGCACTTAAGCAACAGTCTGATTTATGACTTAGTACAAAGAGGTTGTGATCGTCTATTTCATATAACACAGCATTAAAGGATGAAGGATTTATTTTGTTTCTTCTTGGGGCTGAAAGAAATAATGTTGCTGTGCAAGTTTAAGCTTTATCAAAGCTGCATACACGAAGTGAGAATGAGAAACACAAAGGACTCTGGACTGTAACAATGGATAACGCCAGGCAAAGGCAGGGCTGAGTGGTAATCCTGATCAGCTAATACAGCTGGAGGTACACAGCAATAATTTACAATATAGAAGGTCATAGCCAGATTAGATAATCAAGCAAAGCATTGTATGGAATGTACTGAAATGGAGCTACAACTGGCCAACAGTCACAAACTCAAATTTTACTGTAAACAAAATGCTTTCTTGAAGGAGAAGAACATAAAGCAAATAAGTAGAGGAAGTTTGTATTACTAAGAATGAAACAGTATTGTTCAAATTGTGTGACTGGGGGTGTATATGCACAAGGGCAAATACCTATTGTTTCTATATTTTTTTATCTTTGTATCACTGCGTTTCAGGATAAATGCTGGACTGAGATGACTCAGGTAGAAGAGAGAGGTCTAGTCAAGCAAGCACATACAGTTATCACACTCACTCTCTCTGAAAAGAGCCTACGATCGATCCCCTGAACCACAAAGAGTATTCTAAGTGACTAGCAAAGATATACTGCACGAAAAGGCTAAAGGGGTAAAAATATAAAGTCTAAGGCCTGAGATGGAAGAATTAAAACACACGGTAAACAAAACAGTAACAGTTGATAGAACTAACTTTTGTTCAGTTTTCTTTTTCTAAACTACCACTTCCTGGCTTTGGGGAAGCAGAGTTGTGAACTGGCAAAGGAGTAGTGGTGGTGATAGAGGGGCACATTAAAATTCAAACTGTATACTGGCTAAGATTTTTAAGTGGTTCTGTTGAAGCTTAACCAGACTGAACTTAGTTATAAGCTGGTGGTGAAGTAAAACGCCAATAGATTAGGGTGTTCAACAGCAACAACAGGACAAATGAAGGTAGGGCTTAGGGCATGTCTCAGCTGCCTTTTTAAATACTAACGAGCTTCCATTCCATACAGCACAGGAGTCTTCTTTTTCGGAAGTTCCATTCTCAAAACTCAGTTCCTTACAAGATCTTGTCACAGAATTCAGTTGCTTCCAGACCCTCTGTGACTTTCAAACCAGGTATCCAAGTAAGTTAAAAATGTAACCAAAGGAGGTTTGCATCCATCAATTACTCAAATTTATTTTGGCAAAACAGATGGAAAGATAGGGTGGAGAATGCACCTAATGTGGGAGACATAAGCTATTAGTATAGGAACAAGAACCCAAATCATCTGTTATGGTACAGACAATAAAAGTGTTAACCTAATGAGCTCTGTTCTATTCAACTTTGGCAAAAGCAGTCACTGAAAACAAATACATGAATGTGTATGGCTCATTTCAATAAAACTATCAGAAGCCCCACATCTGCAGGATCAATATCTCAAGTCATACAACAGATGCCTGGCAGCATAGATATTATCATCTCTTTATATACTAATTCTATACACAAATATCTAAGGTAAAAATTAACTTACACATTAAACAAAAAAAGTAACCAATATAGTCTTGTAATAAAATGTAAACGTGCCCTCTCAAGATATCCTATCATACAAAACTCACTCTACAAGTCAGGAAAGGTAGGAATATCTACCTGGGGAGATGAAATAAGGTAAATGAAGTAAATAGCCACTGTGTTAGAAAGCAAGGGCACTTTACCTCCACATTAGAAGAGATCGTGTGCCATAATGCTCCTGAAATTAAGGAAAGGATGGGAAATCTGGGGGTGCGTGACTGTAACTAAAGAGACAATGGATGTTATAAATGTGGACGGATTCCTAGATTCCAGCTTTTCGATCCGTGCCATAAATTATCTGCTAATTTTGTTAAAATCTGCTTAGCAGGCATTAAACATCTGGCTTCAAATCTGACCTTGGTGCACAGATGTCACAGCAGTTTACTATCAATGACAAAATTGTCTTTGAAGAATTGTGTCATTAATACTCCCTACTTCCACGTCTAGTTGGCAGAGGTGCTTGTCTTCCCCCTATTCTGGACATCATACTGCTCTAACACATTTAATGGCACTGGCTGGCTAAACCTGACTTGTAGGATGAATTTACAATAAGATATCTTGATTGGGCAAGACATATGCAGGGCTTGTACAAAGGCTATGAATATTTGGGGTTAGTCAGCAGTGTCTATGTTCCCTCTGAAAGGGAAAAGGTACTGCTGGGCGAGCGTC
Source organism: Montemys delectorum (assembly GCA_019843815.1). NCBI lineage: Eukaryota > Metazoa > Chordata > Mammalia > Rodentia > Muridae > Montemys > Montemys delectorum. Next base: position 40,592 of record JADRCD010204645.1, on the reverse strand, counting down.
TAAATCCTGGAAGGAACGCCTGTCTGCCTGAGTATGTTGTTTTGGGCCATTTACCAAAAACTTGTAAGGTCTGGATTAGCATATTAGCCTCTTTAACCTTTACACCACACACCTGAGTAGATATCTGAAGCCGTGGCTGACAGATATGAACGACTCATGGATGATCATAATTCAGACCCTATAGACAGGGAATCAGTAGTTTCCTTTTGCAGAGTTATCACCAAGGGCTCTACTTGGTCCCTGTATAGTCTAAAAGCCTCACTACACTAAGCTCCTAAATTACTATGAAAGACCACGGCTGTTTCCCATAAAGTACTCTCTATAGATATCAGTTTACTTTTCTGTTGCCGTGATAAAACATTACGAGCAAGGCAGTTTAAGGAAGACTTTAGATTCATAATATAAGAGTGCCATTTTGAATGGATAAAGGCCAAAGGTAGTAGAGCTCTGAGCCGAAAAACTATTTTGTGACAATTTTAGGTATGTCACAATAGCAGAACTTGAAATTGGTACAAACATTATTTGAAAGAAAAGCAACATAAATTTGGCATATGTATATTTAGAAGTGATTTACTTCTACAGGAAGCAATTCTTGGGAGTTAGGGAGACAGCTCAGTGGGTAAAGTACTTGCCACACAAGCATGCTGACTTAAGCTGGAATCCCCCAGAAACTATATAAAACCAAGTGTGGTATCATACCTCTGTAATCCAAGCATACTACTGGTAAGACGAGAGGTAGAAATATAAGAATCCAGGGCTGGCGAGATGGCTCAGCCGGTAAGAGCACTGACTGCTCTTCCGAAGGTCCTGAGTTTGGATCCCAGCAACCACATGGTGGCTCACAACCACCCGTAACGAGATCTGGTGCCCTCTTCTGGAACCTCTGAAGACAGTTACAGTGTACTTATTTATAATCATAAATAAATCTTGGGGCTGCAGTGAGCCCAACAACCATACGAAGGCTCACAACCATAAATCTTAAAAAAAAAAAAAAAAAAGAGAGAGATCTGACGCCCTCTTCTGGTGTGTTATCAATTGACCATTGAGCCCACCAAACCAAATATCTGCTATAAAGCTGGTTTAATTTCATAGTGTCTAATGGAATATATTAGTTTTCCTGGGATGTTTCTAGGCATTACCATGTCTAGTAATAGAGGGGACAAAAAGAAAACTAATGAAAAACTATACCACTTAAGGACAGGGATGTGCCTCAGTGGTGTACTTGCCTACCATGTACAAAACTCTGGGTTTAGACACATACACACACACACACATATATGTATATGTATATATGTATATGTATACACACACACATATCAGTTGCAAGGGTAACTACAGAAATAAAGGCTAGTAATTAAATCTACCCACATTAAGGCATTTCATTTTTAATGGTTTTTATGTTTTCTTTAATGTTTCTTAAGGTTTTATTCCTTCTACCCCTACAGTTTATGAAGTTAGGTACAACAATGGTAGTTATGCTCTTTTTTTTTTTTTTTTTTTTTCAGCTTTTAACCTACAGAATGGCAAAAGGAAAAGGAACAAATATTCAATCAAGGAAGGATAGAATAAGATCAGTTTGAGTCTTACCTTTGAAAAGAGAGAGGTAAAAAATTTTCAGGCATATGTGGGACAAAAGTTGCATCATGTGAAACAAATATAATATTAATTGAAGTGTTTTTATTTGGGCATTGAATATGAATAAAGAAATATTGACTACTACGTTTAAAACAGAGTACAATGCTAGACTGTTCTCCCCCACAACACTTCTACCAACTTTTTTGTAATCTTATACATACTTCAGAGATTCTACATTTCCCAAAATCCCTTGAAGAGCTTTAAATATGCCAATAAAAGAACACCTGCAAGGTTTGGGAGACAGATGAGAGGCCCAGTCCTATTCTCCAGAAGTGGTTGTAGCTGGTTGTCTCACAAAAACTTCCTGACAAGTAACTGAGAACTACTCATTTTATGTTGCAGAGTAAGCCAACATTTCCTGCTTTTAAGAGGTTCTTGAGTACTGTGGCAGCTTCCCAGTGAGCCATGGAGAATCAGCTTTGATGGGTACTTCAGAAGATGTCTTGATATTTCACTTAGAGCTTGACAAAGTCTCACTAAACATTAGTCAGTCTCTTAGGCCCTTTAGACTCCAATCTCGACAGCTGTTCTTGTCAAGCTTGCACTACTCAGCTGTAGCAGTAAGTTTGTAAGTCAGTTTGGAGAAAATTTCCCACTCCTATAATCTGATCTCTCTCAATATTAGATCAAATTCTTTACTTCCTACTATTGGTTTCTTATCACTCTACCTTGCTATCAGCAAGAATCTTGGAAGGTCAGCTGGAAAAGAAAGGCTAAAATTTCCTTTCATTTGATTGCTTTGTCTTTATGAGGCTCCATCTCCTGATCCCACTACCTAGAATAAACTAGTCCATGCTGTACTAAGAATTAAACTCAGTTTAGCAAAGCTACTGCAATAATTCCTTAATCTACTCTGCTATTAACAGTTTACCATACAGTTCTTTGATGAGCTTTTTTCAGTCATTACAGTGTTCTGACTTTTTGTCTTCAAGTTCTATTTCCACAAGACTTCTCTATTAAACCCTCTCACCTCCCATAAATACAAAGAGAGCTATTGTAGAATCAGCATTACAATGCAGGCAGAAACATACATGCATACATACACATACACACATATATGCACACACAATACAATATTCATGCTGAGAACCAATTGGATAGGAGTAAGTGATAGATTAACCATACTGCGTAAATCCCACCACAAAATGGAAATACCAAAACAAACAAACAAAAAAAGCAGACAATAAAAAAATTAAACAAACAGAAACACACAAGCAAGAAGTCTGGAATTTAAAAGCATTAGCCTTTCAACCAGAGAAAACAAAAATGAAATTGTGGTGTCAAGAAAGCATATTTTATACTCCCATTGACATAAACTCTTTAAAAAAAAAAAAAAAAAAAAAAAAAAAAGGAAAAGAAAAGCAATTTCAACTAAAAAATTTAGTATAGGGTGCAAATCACGGGTTTCAAAAACAATTTTCTGAAAGCGATTTGTTGTTTTCTTTTTAAGACAAAGTCTAGCCTTAAAACTAATTCACTCTGGAGCCCAGTCTTGGCTCTACAGCAATTCTACTGCCTCAGCCTCCCAAGTACTTGGATTACAGGCATAAGCTAATCACACCTAGCTCTCGCAATAGTAAATTTACATAATGTTACTTTCATGTTTATAATATATAGTATTCTAAGGTAAAATTTCACTTTTTGAGAGTATCCCAGAAAATATCCTAGAAAAGTCAACCAATCAAGGTATTATAATCAACACATACATCTGAAATAGTTAATTACATTCTAAGTTAATACTTACCTTTTGGTTATTTGAGTCTCAAGATGTTTAACTTTTTCTAATAACTCTTTCTCAACAAATTCTCTTTCCAACTTAAATTCATCTAGTGCAGTTTGAACAGCTTTGTCTTTTTCAAAATTAAGCTTCTGAATTAACTGTTCTTTGTCTTGCTCGTGGTCCATGACCAATCTCTCCTTGTCTTTCTCAAGGTTCTGGATAAGTGCTTCGTACTTCTCTTCTTGTTGGTTTATTTTTTCATCTTTTTGTTTTTCAAGAGCACTCAATTCTGAGTTCAATTTAGTCTGCAATTCAACTATTTGTTCTTTCAGTTTTTTTTCTATTTCAAACGCTTGGTGATGCAAAGACATAACATTGCCTAATTCAGCCTTGAGTATATTAGATTCTTCTTCATGTCTACTGATTAACTCTGAAATGCACTGATCTTTTTCAATTGTCATTAAAGCTCTTAATTCTGACAAACCCACCTGATAACTCTCGTTATTATCATGAATTTTTTGGTTTAGTTTACTTATTTCTGTTCTTAAATTTTCGGTCTCTTGTTCAAGTAAAGATTTCAACATTTCCTTCTGCTGTGTTCTGCTCTCTTCCAACAAGATCTTTATCTCATCTGTTTCTGCTTCCTTTAGTGCAAGTTCAACCTCTAACTTACATCTCATGTCTGACAAGTCAGAAACTTTGAATTTCAATTCCTGCAGCTGCTGTTCTTTTTCCTGAATAGCTGAGGCGTGAGATTCTAGCATCTGGTCAATTCTTTGCTGATTTTCCTTTTTTAAATTCTCCAAGGACATGTTGTGGTCTGTCATAACTTTCTCAAACTCCTGTGTGTGCCTGATGTACAGTGTGTCCTCTAATTCCTTCAGGTGATTTTGTTCTAAACTCTGAAATTCAGCTCTCAATGACTCTATTTTTTCATCATGAAGCTTTTTAAGATCTTCTAACACCATCTCTCGTGACTGTTTCAGTTCTTTAATTTCACAATTTTGAGTATGCATTATGTTTTCCATCTCTAACAACTTCTGATCCTTTTCTTGCTGCATGCAGACAATAGCATCCTTTTCATGTTTAATCAAAGTGAATTCATTGTCTTTATTTTGTAAAGCCTCTTCCAGGGATATTAAATCTTCTTTCAATTTTAAAATTTTATTTACATTTTCTTCACTGTCTTTTGCTAGTGCATCAAGTTTGCATTCATACTCAATTTTTAAAGATTGGAGTTCTTGCTGATGCATTTCCTCTAGTGTTATTTCTAAGGAACATTTTACTTTTTCAATAATATTTCTTATTTCTACAGCTGTACATTTTAAATAATTTGATAAGTCACACTGTTCTTTTTGTACAAATGTTCTGAAGTGGCACAGATCATCCTTGATGGTTTGTATACTGATGTGAGAGTCTTGGGAAACAACTCTGCATTTCTCCAGCTGGACATGAAGAGCAGCCCGATCCCCAAAGGCCTCGTTTCCACGCGTACTTGTGTCTTGCATGCGCCTACTATCTATTGCATTGATGACTGAAGAGTAAAGTGACTCCACCATCATTTCTGGACTTTGTGGATCACTTATAGGGTTTGGAGACGATAAATTTTCTTCTATTACAAACTCATTCACAGCAGACATAAAGTCAGATTCAGGGCTTTCTGCTAATGAATCCAAGTCTATAGAAGCTTGGTGAAGAGTTTGTTCTGTGTTTGGATGGGAGATGGTTTCAAAATCAAAAGTGTGAGCATCGATGCTATCTGGAGATAATTCTTCTAAGGGACACACTGCCGGACATAAGGTATCCTGAACAGTTAGTGGAGGAGGAGTTTTTGGTGAGGTAGTAGTTGTAATGCCTGTTGTACTTTCTATTCTTGGAGAAGCAGCTGACTGTGGGGATGCCTGACTTGTGGACACCTGAAACACAGAGTTAAAGTCTTAAAAATCTATAACAATGCAAACATTTTATATTAATAAAAATATTTAAAATAACTCATTTGCCTTTTGTTCATTCAGCAGATCTGTAATGGTCTGTGACATTTCATCCAAACTTTGAGCTGCTTTTACCAAATTGTGTAGGGCAAGTACATGCTGGTGTAGAGGTTCAAAGTCACAAAGTAAGGGAACCCTGAAAAAGAAGGATGTTTTTAGTTTCTAACAAAAACTGCAAACAAATTATTTCACGCTCTTAAAAACAATGATCAGCATGGACAATCTTTCTTAAACAAGGACAGGCAAGAAAGATTGTACACTCATAAAAAAACAAAACAAAACAACACAGTATAACAAGTTAGGGAAGCCACAAGAAAACAAATCTTAATTTTCATCATTTTAAGATGAACGCAAGTCAAAAGTATTCATGGCTGTTACCTGAGGAATGGCTGCACTTCTGAAGGACAAAATGATTGAAGAAACTGTAAATCTTTTAATGATATATCTGGAAGTTCACAGTCAAATTTTCGAGGCTTCTGAGTCTATAAATGGAGAAAAAAAACTTTACCAATATAAAGGATGAATTTATGATTTTTTGAAGATAGAAGACTGAGAAAAAAACATGTCTAATGATCTTCTCATAATTAAGAGAGAATAATAATAGATTTAAACAAAAGACCATGCAAATATGACAGGCCACACTAGTCTGGAAACTGAGGTTCTTGGTGGTAGCCAATACGCTTGTTCTTTCCTTTTTGTCTTGGCACCATTTGACAGAACTTCTAGTATCATATCAACACTAAATAGTACCGTATGCTACATTCTCCAATTCTCCAATTTTTTCTTGACTTGCAGAATGGTCACAAAAGGTCTCTATAATAAACTTTCTTTTTCTTTGCTTTTCTCATTTTGAAGTATTCAAACTTTAATTCTAAATGAAATATGGATTGTAAATACCTACTAATTGTTTTTTAATACTGGTGTGAATTGGTATCTTTTAAAAGTTAACTCCGATGACCTTAATCACTAATCAAGAAGATTTAAATATGTCACGATAATCTTCATAAAATATTCATTGAAAAATGAGTATGTGAATTCTAATTCTAATTGTGCATTCTTAAGAATACTGCCATAGAGAAACATGTTTTAATATCGTAGGACACAGGATTTCCTAAATTTCTTTGATCATGAAACATGTCTCTTTCCATTTAAAAAAATTAATAAGCTCAGCTAACTGGCCTTAAAAATCTATCAAATGACATTTTCATATCTAATTTTAAGGAAGATTTACTGAAGACTCAAGTTACTCTGACTCAAATAATGAAGTGGAACGGAGACAATGGGAAGAAATGACAACAGACAACAAAAAGATTACAAAAAGGGACTCTACTACAACCAGGATCAGAGGTGAGGAGGACACAAAATCTGTCCCAATACTGGGAGTAACTGAAACCAGCAGGACCCAAGCACAGAGGAACTCTGCCAGCACAGTGATTCTGGTTCCTTCCAGTCTCTCTGGGCTGGTGTCCTGGTGACCTTGGGCAGAAGTTCTGCAGCCAGTCCCACAACAGAGGAAGCTCCACTCCCAGGCACTGTAACATGCCCAGGATCAGAGGTGAGGAGGACACAACATCTATCCCAACACCAGGAGTAACTGGGAACAGCAGGACCCAGGCACTCAGGAACTCCACCAGCCCAGTGGCTCGGGTTCCTTCTGTTCTGCCTTGGCCGGCAGGTGCCCTGAGAAGACCTTGGGCAAAAGCTCCTCATCAAATCCCACAACACCCAGAGGAAGCTCCACTCCCAAGTGCTCTAACAAGCCCAGGATCACAGGATCCCAGAATCACAGAGACAGCTTGACTCTGAGGAGTTCTGACACAACCAGGATCACAGGAAGGACAGGCTCGAGTCACATTTAACAAGGGCAGGTAGCACTAGAGATAACCAGATGGCAAGAAGCAAGCATAAGAATATAAGCAACACAAAAAAACCAAGGTTACTTGGCATCGTCAGAACCCAATTCTCCCACCATAGCAAGTCCTGGACACACCATCACACCGGAAAAGCAACATTAAGATATAAAATCACTTATAATGATGATACAGGACTTTAAGAAAGACATAAATAGCACAGTCAAAGAAATACAGGAAACACAGGTAAACAGCTAGAAGCCCTTCAAGAGGAAACACAAAAATCCCTTAAAGAACTACAGGAAAACACAATCAAACACGTGAAGGCAATGAGCAAAACCATGCAGAATATAAAAATGGAAACAGAAACAATAAAGAAGTCAGAAACAACCCTGGAGAGAGAAAATCTAGGAAAGAAATCAGAAGTCTTCTGGTGTCTCTGAAGACAGCTACAGTGTACTTACACATAATAAATAAATAAATCTTAAAAAAAAAAAAAGAAATCAGAAGTCATAGATGCAAGCTTCACCAACAGAATACAAGAGATAGAAGAGAGAATCTCAGAGGTAGAAGACAAGATAAAAACATTGACAGAACAGTCAAAGAAAATGCAAAAAGCAAAAAGCTCCTAACCCAAAACATCCACGAAATCCAGGACACAATGAGAAGACTAAACCTAAGGATAATAGGTATAGAAGAGAGTGAAGACTCACAATGTAATGGGCCAGTAAATATCTTCAACAAAATTATAGAAGAAAACTTCCCTAACCTAAAGAAAAGAGATGCCCATGAACGTTCAAGAAGCCTACAGAACTCCAAATAGACTGGACCAGAAAAGAAATTCCTCCCATCACATAATAATAAAAACACCAAAGGCACTAACTAAGAAAGAAAGAATTTTAAAAGCAGTAAGGGAAAAAGGTCAAGTAACATGTAAAGGCAGGCCTATCAGAATTACACCAGACTTCTCACTAGAGAATATGAAAGCTAGAAGATCCTGGGCAGATGTCATCACACAGACCCTACAAGAACATAAATGCAAGTCCAGGCTACTATACCCAGCAAAACTCTCAATTACCATAGATGGAGAAAACAAGATATTCCATGACAAAACAAAATTTATACAATATCTTTCCACAAATCCAGCCCTACAAAGGATAATGGATGGAAAACATCAACAGGAGTGAAACTACACCCTAGAAGAAGCAAGAAAGTAATCTTTCAAC
>JADRCD010204645.1:0-29798 GCA_019843815.1 Montemys delectorum | reverse complement strand
AAAAAAAAAAAAAAAACTTTACTAAAGCTCAAAGCACACATTAGACCACACACAATGATAGTGGGAGATTTCAACACCCCACTCTCTGGACAGAACTAAACAAAGACACAGTGACACTAACAGAAGTTATCAAACAGATGGGTTTAGCAGATATCTATAGCACTTTTTATCCTAAAACAAAAGGATATACCTTCTTCTCAGTACTTCATGGTGCCTTCTCCAAAATTCACCATATAATTGGTCACAAATCAGGCATGAACAGATACAAGAAGATTGAAATTATTCCTGTATCCTATCAGATCACCATGGACTAAGGCTGGTCCTCAATAACATAAATAATAGAATGCTCATATACACGTTGAAGCTTAACAACACTCCACTCAATGATAACTTGGTCAAGGAAGAAATAAAGAAAGAAATTAAAGACTTCCTAGAGTTTAATGAAAACGAAGCCACAACATACCCAAACTTATGGGACACAATGAAAGCAATCCTAAGAGGAAAACTCATAGCTTTAAGTGCCTCCAAAAAGAAACTGCAGAGAGCATACACCAGCAATTTGACAGCACATCTGAAAGCTCTAGAACAAAAAGAAGCAAATTCACCAAAGAGTCGAAGGCAGGAAATAATCAATCTCAGAGCTGAAATCAACCAAATAGAAACAAAAAGAACTATACAAAGAATCAACCAAAGCAGGAGCTGGTATTGGTACAGTGACAGGCAGGTACATCAATGGAAAAGAATTGAAGACCCAGAAATGAACCTATGGTCACTTGATCTTTGACAAAGGAGCTAAAACCGAAAGGGGAAAAAAGACAGCATTTTCAACAAATGGTGCTGGCTCAATTGGTGGTTAGCATGTAGAAGAATGCAAATCATTCCATTCCTATCTCCTTGTATAAAGCTCAAGTCCAATTGGATCAGGGACCTCCGTATCAAATCATATACACTGAAACTAATAGAAAATAAAGTGAGGAAGAGCCTCGACCACATAGGCACAGGGGGAAATTTCCTGAACAGAACACCAATAGTTTATGCTCTAAGGTCAAGAATTGGCAAATAGGACCTCATAAAATTGCAAAGCTTCTGTAAGGCAAAAGACACTGTCAATAGGACAAAATGGCAACCAACAAATAGAGGAATGATCTTTACCCATCCTACATCTAATAGAGGGCTATTATCCAATGTATACAAAGAACTCAAGAAGTTAGACTCCAAATAATCAATTAACACTTTTAAAAATGGGGTTCAGAGCTAAACAAAGAAGTCTCAACTGATGAATACCAAATGGCTGAGAAGCACCTAAAGAAATGTTCAACATCCTTAGTCATCAGGGAAATGCAAATCAAAACAACCCTGAGATTCCACCTCACACCAGTAAGAATGGCTAAGATAAAAAAAAACTCAGGTGACAGCAGATACTGGAGAGGTTGTGGAGAAAGAGGAACACTACTTCACTAGTGGTGGGACTGCAAGCTGGTACAACCACTCTGGATATCAATTTGGAGGTTCCTCCAGAAATTGGACATAGTTCTACCAGAGGACCCAGCTATACCACTCCTGGGCATATACCCAGAAGATGCTCCAACATGTAATAAGGACACACGCTCCACCATGTTCATAGCAGCCTTATTTATAATATCCAGAAACTGGAAATGAACCAGATGTCCCTCAACAGAAGAACTGATATGGAGTACTACTCAGCTATTAAAAACAATGAAATCCTTGGGGAAATGTATGGGTCTGGAGAATATTATCCTGAGTGAGGTAACCCAATCACAAAAGAACACACATGGTATGCACTCTCTGATAAGTGGATATTAGCCCAGAAGCTCAGAATACCCAGAATACAATCCACAAATTACAAGAAGAAGGAAGACCAAAATGTGGATGTTTTGTTCCTTCTTAGAAGGGTGAACAAAATACCCATGGAAGGAGTTGCAAAGACTAATTATGGAGCAGACTGAAGGAAGGGCACTCCAGCCTGATATATCTGTCTCCTAAGAGGCTCTGATAATACTTGATTAATATAGAAGTAGAGGCTCACAGCCATCCATTGAACCTGTACAGGGTCTCCAATGAAGGAGCTAGAGAAAGAACAGAAGGAGCTGAAGGGTTTGCAGCCCCTTACAATGAACAACAATATGAACTAACTAGAACCCTCAGAGCTCCCAGGGACTAAACCATCAACCAAAGAGTACACATGGTGAGACTGATGGCTCTGATAGTGTGTATATAGTAGAGGATGGCCAAGTAGGTCATCAATGGGAGGAGAGGCTCTTTGCCCCAGTGTAGGGGAATGCCAGGGCCAGTAAGCAGGAGAGGGTAGGGTGGTGAGCAGGGGGAGGGGCAAGGGAACTCAGGTTTGCTTGTTTGTTTTTTTGAGCGGAAACTGGTAAAGGAGAAATCATATAACGTGTAAATAAAGAAAACATCTAATTTAAAAAAATAAACAAATTTTAAGTAAATAGAATTAAAAAAGGAAATACTAGTAGTGATATATTATTTTGAAATATACAATTAATATGTTTAAAGTTATTTAAAATTTAGAGAAAAATATATGTATTTTCCGTATTGCTGTAGACAAGTATCTATATAAGACTGTTAAATTGTTGTTTTATATCAAACAACTTTTGTAAAACTCATTTTTATTGTGATACTATTTTATAAATTTTAAAGAATATGTCAAAAAAGATATTGTAGGTATTGAAGGGGGGGTCTCTAGGAGGAGTTGGGGTAGAAAAGGGAAACAAGAATTTGATGCAATTCTATGTATTGTAACTTTTCTCATCATATTGCAAAAAAAGTAAAAAAAAAAAAAGAAAGAAAGAAAGAGTACAAAAAGTTAAAAAAAAAACAAAAAACAAAAAACTGCACTACCACTGATGATGCCAGCCTGCTCTGAGCTCTTGGATGATAAAGTAGTGGTAAAAACACTCACATGTTCACAGGAAGCAAAAGCTCGCTAACTGAACTTAAGACCCGCTCAACAGAAAAGAGACCATAGCTGGTACTGGAAACCTAAGTAACTATTAGTGAAATCAGGAGTATTGTAGAATACACGATCACTAATTTACTAAACCACTTTCATCCCTAACAACAATCTTTGAATATCTGTCCCTGATACCCACGTAGAAGTATACTTTTACCCCTCATCAAGGAATCTTCTCTTTTGCAAAACTAAAACCAATCAATATGAATAGTTGAGGAAGCCGGTACCAAAGGATACATCTATCAACACTCCAGCACTAAAGACTCACGGAACACTGGAAAGGTGGAGCAGAAAGATTGATCAGAGACTGTCTTCTTATCAGAAGCTTCACCCACAAAGTCTCACCAGCATGACCACATGAACATGAGCTAAGCAAGGAGGACACTAGTGAAGCATTAAGTTCACGGGGAAAAGCCCACAAAGCCTCAACCCTACACAAACAACTACAGACAACTGAGTAAACTCGGAGCAGGAGGGTTCCCAGGGTGAGCACACTAATCACTGTCCAGTGCCACGTGGTCAACTCTGAAAACATACATGCATGTAACATTATACAGACTCAGATTATATCTAGAAATATTTATACATACATACATACAGACAGACATATATATAATACCAATGGATTTTTAAAACACCAGGAAGTATATGAGAGATTTAGAAATAAAGGGAAGGGAGAAACATTGCAATTAAAATATAATCTCAAAAATTAACACATATTAAAGCTTACTCCAGGTAACCATTAAAGCAAAACATTTTATGCTAATTTAATCCTATCACTCACAACTTATTCTGTTTCTGATAAATGCTTCTAACCTTGAAAAAATAAGGTTTTAATATAGAAATTTAGTCCTGGTTAGAAAAAATATACATACACAAAATGAGGAAGGCCAGGAGTCCAGTCCCTTAAACAGCCGGTTTCTTAAAAAGGACTTCCCTGTACAAAGAAACCAGGAACATGGTTATCTTAGAAATTACTTAATACTTACTAAATAAATTATAAACTATTTATAAATTAATTAATACTTACTAAATAATTTCCCAAAGGATTCCCTTTTTGACTTTTCAGCTTCATATAATTGTTTTCCATCTTTGACTAAAGCACCAGCCCACTTAGAAGAGGAATGTTTATGTTAATACAATATACCAATTATGCATGTTAATATATAATTAAATCATTAGAATTGCTTACCTCTCTGTAGTGTTTAATGAACATTTTTCTCCTTACAACCTCAACAACAGCTAGGCAATACATCTGAGGAACTGTGCTAAGAGTCTCAACAATTCTGACTCTTTCTAACAGCTCTATTACAAGGCGAAGCAGTGCTTGCAGTTTTTCTCCATCTTGATCAGCATGAAGCATCACAAAACAACACCACCTATAGATAAAAATTCATTGTTTTCAACATTTGCTAAAAGTCATCCTGCAGGTAAGCTAGGAAGATCAAGGCTCTCAAGTCTAACCCTAGAGTTAGGCAATATGCATTTCAATGTAATTAATTATGAGGGGAAATTATTGTTATTACTGGGAAGATTAAAACAACCATGAATTAAATTAAATATCACAGAATCTCTTACTTCAGTCTGACATGAAGATTGTTTGCTAGCTCTTGTTTGGCAGTGGTACACTTCTGTTTAATATCCAACAGTTTTCTGTGGTTTTGCAACATAATCATTAGCTGATTTGCATGACTCAGGCACAGGTCAGGTAACACAGATGCATCCTTCAAGTTTTCAGCTCTCATCTGATTAGCTAAAAATCCCTTTGGAAAGGAAAAAAATGTAATATTTAATTTTGTTGCATAAATGACAAAAGCTCTCAAGAGAAAAACCAACAATGAAACACTTTTCATTTCGATTCCCAAAATTTCTATCTCATATTAACGGGGGGGAAAAAGAAATGGCTATTCTAAGGGCAGAATAATCTGTACCTTGAAAGCTTTATTAAAATAATTAATCCAAACACAAGCCAAAAGCAAACAAATTATTTAAAATGTCATGGAGACACAAAATTTAAGCTATCTTAAACTCTTACAATATTTGTGTTTTCTTATTTAAAATAAGCACATGAAACATCAACATCACGAGATAAAAATGTACCAACCACCAGAAAGCACAGCACTTAAGCAACAAGACAACCTAGGCTAAACAGGAAAACTCCAGTCCATCAAGTACAGAAGGTAGAAGAGAGCCGGTGAAGGTGGGCTGGGAAACAAGCGGTCATAAACACAGTACCTGAGCGAGCTCCTTCTGCTCATTCACCAGCCGGCTACAGCTAGCAATCATCTGGTCCAATGCGTACAGCCGATCTTCAAGCCCTTTAATGGCTTTCATATTCTGATTATCAAGTTTGGCAATAGTTTGATGGCATTCTAACATAAATGGTTGAATAATCTTTGGGTCAAGCTAAATGAGAAGGAAGCATATGTGAGTAAAATCTTCTGGAAATAGTTTTAACTATATTTCACAGTAACTGGATACAGAGTAAGATATAAAAGAGATAGAAAATGATACAGAAAAACAAAGCACGAGGAATCAAGTTATACTTCCAAAGGAGGGTTAATAGAATGAACTCCATCGGAAACAACTGGTGCTCAACAAACTACAATACAAAGATCAAGAGCATAATTTCAGTAATCACAAATTTCAATCAATGCACTAATTTAAACAATTCTCAGTATTCCTAAGAATATGTTATTTTCAAAGTCATCAAGGTCATATAAAGTAGAGCTAATGACAAACTCATTCTTTGGTAGTAACTCATCAACTCATCTTCTCTCAAAGCATCTTCCATAGCCAGGTATGTTGGCATATGTTTGTAATTCAGAATTCAGGAAACAAGGCAGAAAGACCAAAATTTCTGGCCAGCATAGGCAACTCAGCAAGACCTCCGTCTTTAAAAAGGCAGGGTTTTCTTACCAAGCGGGACAGAAAGCATAACTTAAACTTAATCTCTACCGCAAGGAAATGGTTTGATCAGTAAGATTTCTTAATACTTAATCTTTCCTGTCCTCTGACTTTAGCTCTACACGTTTGTAGTATAAAATCTATACTTATATGATGCGCTTGTTGGTGACTGTTTTCTAGTAAAACTAGTCATAAATATTAAATGCCTTTGTTTCATTAAAGGCTCCTGGAACTGTGGCAAAGTATACTACCTTTGCCTATCTCCTCATCCTCAGGCTCTGCTGCTTCCTTTACAGATCCCTCCTCAGATTCTGATTACTCTGTACACTTTTAGCTTTCATTAAGCATAACCTATTTATTTATTTTGACGCAGGGTCTCATTCAAGGAAGTCACACTACATTGCGCAAGCTAGTGTAAAATTTTCAGTGTTGGCATTATATGTGGGAACTATAACCAATAACTTGATCGAACATTTTATTACTTTATCATTACTGATATTGTAGTACTAGTAGTAAACATAGAGCCTTGGTGAGTAAAAGACATGGGCAAAAAGAAATGCCTTCTTTCCTTTCACAGTGAGTCCTGGGGATTAAAGTGAGGTTTCAGGCTTTTACCCACTGAGTCACTTGCCAGATCCTAAATTCAACTTTTAAGTACAGCTTTTCAAGCCTCAGAAGGCATTGTGAATATCTGCCAATATCAACATTGGGATATCAACCATGTTTATTTTGTGTATCTGCAAATGTATACAGATGTGTGGGCATCAATGTGGGCTCTCAAAAGCTATGACATACATGGCAAGTCAAAGGACAACTTGTGAGAGTCAATTCCCTCCTGCAGCCATCTAGGATTCATACCATATTCAGATATCCTTTACCCACTGAGTCATCTCCTTGATTGAGACCTTTTTGACCATCTTTCTGGTGTTTAAAGGAAGAATTTGACTAGGCCCTTTAAATGAGGTTAGAGAAGAGTAAAACAGGAAGATAATTCAAGTGATATGAACAATGATCAGAAAGAGAAAAAATGGATTTATCTTGATTTAGCTTAACATAATTCCTAAAAAAAAAAAAACTTACTATAATAAAAATTTAATATTTTTTAGGCAATTTTATTCTATTTGCCCAAAGATAGTAATATTGCTGATATTTTTCCCACTGTGCTTGAAATTAGCATTTTTCTTAATGTTTAATGTTTCTTAATGTTTTTGCTATTTTGAATTTTTTAAAATATACTTACTGATAAATTAATTTCTCTCCTGGAAACACTGATAATCTTTTTTAAATAAACTGACTGTTAGACAATGTACACAGATATATAATGTTTTTTAAATACTCTCTCATTACGTTAGATGGAATTATATAAGGGCTTATATATAAACATTTCTTAATGATTCACTTTTAATATTTTATGCTCTTTTACTATGTCTAACCCCCAAAGAATATTTTGTTTTGAAACAATTTAATATTCAACATTAGATATAGGATTCTCAGTTATGGATAATATTAAATATTCATTAATGATTTTTTAGGGTATGAAAGGATATGAATACAAAAGTTGAACAATTTTTGTGGATTATTTCATTCTCAAAATACTCAATATTAATATGTTTAATGTATAAAATGCATTTATATAATAAAAAAAATTAAGAAAAAAAGTCACAATCCTATTGCAGAAGACCAAAGTTTGGTTCCTAGCACCCATGCGGCTGCTATCATCTCTACAGATGTCATGCCTTCTCCTGGTCTCTGAAGGCACCACAGAAACACATACGTATATATGAACAAAAATAAAAGTCCAACAAAAGAAATCCTCTTGATTTGTGAAATAGAAGTCTACAAAAAAAATCAACAATTATAGGATATTATCTATAAATTAAAATTGGGTTGCAGGGCTGGAGAGATGGCTCAGCACTGACTGCTCTTCTGAAGGTCCTGAGTTCAAATCCCAGCAACCACATGGTGGCTCACACTCATCTGTAATGAGATCTGACGCCCTTTTAAGGTGTGTTTAAAGATAGCTATAGTGTACTTACATATATTAATAAATAAATCTATAAATAAATAAATAAGTAGACCATTATTTAACAACAGAAATTGGACTAATCTATGAAACTAAGGGCTTTAAATAGAATCAAAAAAGCAAACAAAACCAATTAAAACCATCAAATGTAAGCATCTTTTGTTTATTATATTGCTGGTAATCAAAACTACTGCTATGAGATAAACAGCACTCACTAATTGAGAGATTAAAAACAAAATGTCTCATTGTGGTTGTGGCAGTTAAGTCCTATGTAGTCCAAGGTACTCAAAAGGTTGACGCAAAGGATTGTAAAAAGACTTAACTGGACCACCCAGCTGAGCTCAAAGTCAGCCTGGGAAAGTTAACTCTGCTTATATAGTACAGAAGATACAACAGTAGTGGAGTACTTCCCTGGCAAGCATCAGGTTTTATGCAAAATTATTCTGAAATCTAGAACAGGTTTAATTATAAAAATGACCTGGTTATTGGGACCAGTGTTATCTGGTTAATTATGCATTCATAAATGGAAGTTTCAGATACTAAGATAACAATATTTAAACAGAAATACGAGTCTCACTTTCATTTATTTGACAATTTTTGCTAGGGTAAGTGTCTTAAACTGAATTAAAAAATTACCTATCTGATGTTATCAAGGACAAAGATGCTAAACATATTAGGAAGCCAGGATCTTAATGTTCACATTTTACTTGTAACTTAAACAAGGTAGACAAATGCTGTTCCAGGTATTCTACACCAAATATTTAGGTGTTTGGTTTGATTTTTGAAGATTGAATGATCAAGGACTAGAGCTATTTTCAAACTAAGTACCCCTTTAAGCAAAGTCCTTTGCGTTCTGACAATTGAAATCTTCAAAACACTAGTATTTTGTGTCACAAAAGCAAGTTCCTTTCTGATGCAAATGTTTTGTATCAATTTACAGAGCAAATATGAAAAGACATTTATCCCAGGTTTACTTCTAGAATTGTAACTGAAAGCCCAATGTCTTACTGATGAATTCTTAAGGAGATAGAAGTTATCAATTCTCATATAGGGAGATGCTCACTGCAAAAAGACCACTTTCCAAATAATGGAAATGTTCAAAAATATATTTTAATTAGTAGTGATTTATTCTTAAACCACTCAAAATCTATTTATGTAAACCTTTCAAACTGTACTAAAAATTTACACTCTCAAATAATCTTCTGAAATTTATAATCAACTCAAAAGCATGGTTACAAATAATTTGATCTAATCTCCAAAGTCCAATGCAGGTTGTGCTGTTAATCACCCCCCCCCACACACACACACACACAACTTACCCTGCTCATAGAATCAAAGCACTTCCTGACCAGAGATTCCACATCATTAGGTCTATCTTGAACATTTATCCAGTCTAACAAAGAAACATTAAAAAAAGGCAGATCACTGTCTTTAGCATCTACTGAAGCTTCTTCTTGCTGGACAGTACTTTGACAAGATTCCCTAAGTTCTTTGCCACGTTCAGCATCGGTGGGATCTGGAGCTACATGCTCCATTGACTTGTGAAATGAGGTTAACAAGGATGTGTTAGTTGTTCTAGGCATATCAGGACAGAGCACCAGTTCAGTAGATCTTTTCATCTCAGCTTTCTCTGAGCCTTCATGTTCATTTAAAGAATCCAGTCTTCCCAAACATTCCCTGTAACTATGTCTGGTTAAGCACTCCAACAGTGGAATCTTGGCCATTACTGAAACCGCAGTTCCTAAACTTAATATACAAAACATGAGTCAGTAAAACGAGTGTGTTCTAGTATCATCCAATGAAATCACACTGTACTTCAAAACACCAGCCTTACCACTGCTCACGTCTTATTCACATATAAGCTCCTTTATTAGCCAGTTAAAAGTACAGCTTAGTAGAAAGGTGAACATTAACATTAAAATACCAATTTAAAGCAAAGCTAGCTACATTATACTAAAGTAGACACTGACTAACAAATTTGTTTCAAATACAACCTATTTATTAAAAAACATTAAAATTTATGAAGATTGACCATAAAAGTCCCTCATACAGTATCTGCCTTTAACACAATCAAATATACTTAATATATTGAAATTAAGAATTTTAGCCTTAGGATAACTCTTATACTAACCACATCAGAAAAATGGAGTGAGAGAGTTTAACTGCTAAAGAATATGGAGGAAAATATGTAATCTTTAAGATGTCATAAAACTGTATATTAAAAGATTCAGGTCCTTAAAGTAAACTGATAGCGTTAGAAAGACTCCCTCCAAAATAGGTACTAGGGAAGGTTACTGTAATAAAACATTTAAAGTGCTTTACTAATTATTCATTCTCTTTCCTACCAATATTTCTTCTAAAGTCAATTAAGGACCAAAACTTAAAATAATCAATCTATAATATTTAAAGAAAACTGAGGAAAAGGAGTAGTCATGGGGTTGGAGTGCAAAATTGCTTCTCTGAAACAGGACAGGGCGAGGGTTGAGTTTCCAGCATCACTTTAAAAAAAAATAAGGGCTGGTGAGATGGCTCAGCAGGTAAGAGTACAATGACTGCTCTTCCAAAGGTCCTGAGTTCAAATCCCAGCAACTGCATGGTGGCTCACAACCACCCGTAATGAGATCTGACACCCTCTTCTGGTGAGTCTGAAGTCAGCTACAGTGTTTTTATGTATAATAATAAATAAATCTTTGGGCCAGAGCAAGCAGGGACTGAGTAAGCAAGGCCAACCGGGTCGAGCAGAGGTCCTAAAAATTCAATTCCCAAAATCACATGAAGGCTCACAACCATCTGTACAGCTACAGTGTGTACTCACATAAACAAACAAATAACTCTTTTTAAAAAAAGAAAAAGAAAAATTAAGGAACGAAAAGAAAATAAAAGAATACACATGCAGCCGTGTGGTGGTGGCGCGTGCCTTTAATCCCAGCACTTGGGAGGCAGAGGCAGGCGGATTTCTGAGTTTGAGGCCAACCTGGTCTACAGAGTGAGTTCCGGGACAGCCAGGGCTACACAGAGAAACCTTGTCTCTAAAAACCAAAAAAGAAAAAGAAAAAGAAAAAAAAAATACACATGCTATCACCAAATACCTAAATACAAAATCTGAAAAAGTACATATCCTAGCATGCATTCACAATTATTCTTAGGTTGAAGTACTGCTTCTTGAATATTAATTAGATTATTTTAGTACTTTTCTCCCAGAACCCAATGGTACTTGATGATTTACATGTAAAGGGCCTATACTAAGTTTTCCATGTCTGTGAGTTCTAATCTTCCCTGTCCCTCACATTTTCTCAACTGGGTAAAAGATAGGAAGGGATTCTTAACTAAACTGAACAAAAGAAACCAAGAACAAAACCAAAAACACAATTAAGGTATGACTGTAAAAATGGGTCAGGGAGACGGCTGAGTGGGTAACAGAAACAGCCTGAATCCCACAGCCGGAGGAGAGCAGATAGCTGTGCTCAGACTTTTATATAAGGACTATGAAACACACATCCCTGTACTTACACACACAATAATAATGATGATAATTATAATAAAAATGCTCTAAGAGATTAAAAATAGTCATTTAAATAAACACAGCCTCCAACCAACATCCAGTGACTAAAAAACTACTGATAAAGGTATTTTAAACATCCACATAATGATAAACATACTGAGTAAGTTTTAACTTGATGTCTTCTATGGATTGAAGATAATCCGAATAAATACTTTCAAACTTGAAAAGAAGTTTTTGGTATGAATTTGAACAGTCCTCCAGGTTGGCCATGATTGCAGCCCAGCCCTGGTGCTGAAGATGTTCATCATGGACAAGCCCTTCACAGAAAGAGCAAAGCTTCTTGGCAACTTCATACATTTCCTGTTTGAAAATGGAGAAGAGGTAAGAAAGCAAAGGTCTGGACATTTGCATATACATACACACACACACACACACACACACACACATATATATATACATATACATACACACACACGTATATATACATATATACATACACACACATATATACATATATACATACACACATATACATATATACATACACACACACATATATATACATATATACATTTTCACAAACATCTTGTCAAACATAAAAGACTGTAAATACATTATCATCTTCAAATTGTAAAGTGGGCGTCCTCGAATAAAAAATTGTGTGTGTGTGTCTGTAAATAATCCGTGTATGTGTTGTGCTATGTATATGTTCTACTTGTATAAACACAGAAACTTTAAGAAGATGCTGGGTATCCTACCACTTTTCATTTTATTCCTTGGAATCAGTCAGCGCCTATAGCTGAACTGGTGGCCAACAAGCCTCAGTGACACTTCTGTCTACTGACTCCCTATCACTGGGATTACCACACGCCACCATTCCCAACTTTTTGTTCACATGTTGGGGATGCAGCTCTTCATGCTTCACCAGAAAGGTTCTTCCCAACTGACCTCTCGGCAGCCCTAAGAGTCAAATGATTTTTAAAAATAGATGACTGGAATTCAACTATAAAGAGCAGGCTCAGCAGTTAAGAGCACTAATTGCTCTTCTAAAGGTCCTGAGTTCAAATTCCAGCAATCACATGGTGGCTCACAACCACCCGTAATGAGATCTGACGCCCTCTTCTGATGCGTCTGAAGTCAGCTACAGTATACTTATTTATAATAATAAATCTTTGGGCTGGAGCGAGCAGGGCCGACAGGAGCGAGTAGAAGTCCTAAAAGTCAATTCCCAACAACCAGATGAAGGCTCACAACTATCCGTACAGCTACAGGAAAAAGAGAGAGAAAAGAGAGGGCTACAAATCTCAAAAAATACTACCAAAAAATTAATCAGATTTTACTGTGGGCCACCATGGTGGTACACACGTGTAATACTAGCATTAGAGTGGCAAAAGTATGAGGAACACAGGTAGTTAGACACACATGATGTGTGTCAGGAGGTGACAGAGAAAGAGCAAGTTACTATTATAAAAGATAGCAATGCATACAGAATATGTATATTAAGAAGTCGGGGGAGGAGTGTGCAGAGGAGCAGCCCCCACAAAAACACAATATAGGTCTATCATTGCTCTTGATTGTCCATGAGAATTTGTTGTAGGACTCTAGGACCCTACAGCTGAAGAGAGCTCACACATTCATTTAAAAAAAAAAATGAGGAAAAGATAGTGCTGACCAGGAAGCTGCTTCTCAGTTGATTGGCTCTCACAGTACTAGAAGTTGCTATTCCAGCAACTACTGTAGACAGGCTAGAGAACATCCACATTCTTACCCAGCTGGAAACTCTGAACTGCCATGGTCAGTAAGAATACTGCCCATGTGAGATCAATGCACAGTTAGGTGTAAAATGTTATGAGGGTCATCAATCACTTTCTGATTTAAGGCTTGTGCCACAGAAGAAAACACACGCATGCCTGTGACATACCATGCCTGGAGCCTATGAAGAGCCCATGGTTGGAAGCTCACAAGACCTAAGCGAACCTACTATTATTTTGCAAAATTAAGAAAGTAAAATATCAGAGGATAAACAGACTCAGGGATAAAACATGGCATTTGCTTTGACCCTTAGCTGAATCAATACATATAATAAAAATTAGAAATGAGGAAATAAAAAAAGCACAATAAAGATATTCAGAAGATATTGTGTGGTGGTGCATGTTTTTAATCCCACTGGGTACACAGAAGCAGGGTGATCTGAGTTCAAGGCCAGCCTGGTCTCTGGTCTATAGTGGGAGTTGGGTGTTCCAGGACAAACAGGGCTAAACAGAGAAACCCAGTACCATGAAACACACACACACACACACACACACACACACACACACACACACACTCTCTCTCCCTCTCTCTCTCTCTCTCCCCCACCCACCCAAAACCACTACCAACAAAAAAGTATTCAGAAAATAACTACAATCACAGGGGTAGA
Organism: Montemys delectorum; assembly: GCA_019843815.1. NCBI lineage: Eukaryota > Metazoa > Chordata > Mammalia > Rodentia > Muridae > Montemys > Montemys delectorum. The sequence goes on along the minus strand of JADRCD010204645.1, from coordinate 15,955 downwards.
GAAATTTATCTCAATTCTACAATTAAGAAAATAGCTGACCAATTTCCTTTAACAAAGGTAAGTTACTTAAGCTAAGGTATCTAAAAACTATCTTTAAAAGTAATAAAAAAATTTCCCCTGCATGTATGTGCACAGAATCCTAAAGAATGAAGAAATGTCTAAACTGTCTATAAAACAAGAATAGCAATGACTGGCATTTTGAATTTCAACACCAATGTTCCTTAGTCTCATTTCAACTGTTTAATTTTATTTTTATTTTATGTGTACTGGTGTTTTGCCTGAATGTATGTATGTGTGGGAGAGTCAGATAGTTACAGATAGTTGTGAGTTGTCATGTGGGTGCTGGGAATTGAGCCTGGGTCCTCTGGAAGAGCAGCCAATGCTCTTAAGCACTGAGGTATTTCTCCAGCCCCAACTACTTAATTTTTAATATGTTTTTATCTACAATAAAGAAATCATCTCAGCTCACATATACCACCTCCATTTTTTCAAGACCAGGTCTCTCTGTGTGTAGCCTTGGCTGTTTTGGAACTTGGAACTTGTTTTGTAATCCAGGCTGGCCTTGCACTCACATATTGGGATTTAAAGTGTGCACTCTGCCGCTATCGCCCAGCTCACAGTGTGATCCCACTGAATTTGTTCCTTGATGTCACCATAAGGGTCTCAGCCTGACTCAAGCACTACCAAGTCTTTTCTCATGATGATGACAACAGTCACAAAATGGACTCAGCAATCCTGGGCTAAGTCACTTCCTACTGCACCGATCAGAAAGCCAGAAGCTTGTGGACAAGAAGAAAAGCATCTTTAAAGTCCATGACTAATAAATATATGGACAATTATCAAAAGGTTAACCCACTCCAAGAAAACCAATTAAAAGTCCGTGGCTCCCTATAGGCTGAAGAGCAGCTTCCTCACACACATCTCCTTGTGCCACTGACTGTAATGTGCAAATTGTCCTCACCTCTGTTTTCCTGCCATAAGATCTTTTGTCCAGCACTACATAACACTGAAACTTTTCTAAATGTTACCCTTTTTAAATAAAATATAACTGTGTTACTTCACAGGTTCTAAGAAACCGGTTTTCTTCCTTATCTAAAACTTAATATATTAACTATAAAATATAAGAGTTTTTATTAATTTTAATTGTGTATGTCTGCACACTGAATAATACATCAGATACCCTAGAGCTGGAGTTTCAGACAGTTGTGCATCACCCAAAATGGATCCTGGGATCCAAACTCAGGTCCTCTGGAAGAACAATGCATGTTCTTAAACTATGATCTTCTAACTTTATCCACAACCCTCAGCCCTACACATAAGTAGAAAGAAGAGGATGTTACAAAGAAGTCTGTCTTTATAAAGAGGCCTATGAGACAGGTACTAAGTAAAGGCACTCACTACCAAGTAGACGAGTTAATCCCAGAAACTATTGAGAACCTACTGCCACTAGTTGTCTTTTGACAGGTGCACACATAATTTAAAAACAAAACAAAACAAAACAAAACTGTAAGGGAAGTATTTTTCATGTTATCTATACATAATTTTGACTTCTCTGCTATCTAGACAGGAATGCTTTTAGAATTAATTAAAGGAATTGTTTATATCATACCACTGCAAGCTGTGTCCTTGAAGCAACAGTGTGAAAAACTGCAGGCATCATAAGAGACTCTTCAACTTTTATTTCCATGTCATTTTCAGTTGAAAAGGTAGTTTTAGGAATAGCAGGTGCACGGTCACATAAGATCATTTCTTTATTAAAAAGAAAAATTGGATTTGTGTCCTATATCAAAAAATGCAGAAATAAGTGTTATAAATGATGAACTTGTGTACTGCCCTTAACACAAAAACAAAGTCCCTGCTTCCATCTGCTAAGAAAGCAGAATGTGCAGTACAGGATCTTTGACACCTACCGTCCCAGCGCTGTAAGTACACACTCTTCGATCCGCAGCCATGCATTCTCCTCCATTGACCACTAGCACCTGGTGCTGAATAGCAATCTTGTATTTGCTTTGAATGGCATGCTTAAGATCAGCCACCCTTAGAAAAAACAAAATTCAGTTATTTACATATGTGCAGTACCTTTATAAAAGCACTTCATAAAACAACACGCAAACACACACCATAATAAGACTACTGAATTTTGTTCTAAGGATTTTCTCAAAAAACAGTAGTAAAAGTTTCTGATTTTTTAAAATTAGATACCACAATCAACTGGCTGTGAATTAAATAAATTTAAATGCCTATGTTTTTCATATCTGAAAGTGAACCCTAAAATACAAGCAGCATACACAACTGTTTTTTTGGGTTCTACATAATGGTGAAAGGTACAAACGAACATACATGTAGGTTTAAGCTGACATCTACTTTGGTCAGGTTAGCCAAATCAGAAAGCTCTAAGTTCAATGAAAGCTCCTATCTCAATGGGGGAAAAAAAGGATGAGGGTGATAGAGTAAGGCATAACACATCTACACACATGACCAGTATTCATAAGCCCATAAGAAAAACTAAATAAAACGAAAATCACAAAATAACCCCTTAGTGGCATTTGTGCATTTACGTGTATTTGGTGTATGCTGGTGTGTTCACCTGTGCCTGCATGTGGCCGTGAGAGGTTAATGCTAAGTGTCCTCCTCCGTTGCTTTCCACCATGGGACGGGATTTCCCATTGAACCTAAAGCTCACTATTTGGCTAGACTGAATGGACAGCAAACCCTATGGACTCATCTGTCTCTGCAGGCTGCTCCCCTTCCTACCCTGCTGGAGGTTTGGGCACACACTCAAATGTCGGGCATTGGGCATCCAAACGCAAGTCCTCATGCTTGCACAGCAAAAACATCCAAACCTAACTCTCCAGCTCCTTTACTGCCATTAAAAAAAGTTTTTTACTAGCACATATTAATTACACATATTAATACCACATATTAATTAATAATGTTTCATTAAACATTTTCACAAAGTCTATATACTCTTTTCCTCTTATCTCCCTTACACTCTCATTAGTCTCCTTCCTCTTTCCAGCTACTTGCCATCTTTCTTCTACTCTTTGCTGATCTTTCTTTTTAAGGTTTAATTGGGGTTACTTCAAGAGCATGGGTAGGGGGTTATACACAGGAGTCTAAGCAACTTAATAGAGCCACTACTAAAGAATAGAGCCACCACTCTCAGGCCAGGTGGTGGTGGCACACGCCTTTAATCCCAACACTTAGGAGGCAGAGGCAGGCGGATTTCTGAGTTCAAGGCCAGCCTGGTCTACAGAGTGAGTTCCAGGACAGCCAGGGCTACACAGAGAAACCCTGGCTCAAAAAAAAAAAAAAAAAAGGAATCTCTCTCTGCCTCCAGTACTTACGAACTAATTAGATTCTCAGAGAAGGATAGAACTGTAAGGGGCCATCTCCCAACCTTAGTACCATTTAAAACTAAAAATCAACAAACATTAAAAAAAAAACCAGCAACAACAACAAAACCGCTTTTGAGTTTGTCCATGAGTGATTTACACTGAGTGCGTGCGTGTGTGTGTCTTGTGCCCAGAGGCCAGAAGGCAGCATCTGATACCCTAGAACTGGACTTAACTCCTCTGCAAGAGCAATAGTACTCTTAACGGATGAGCCATCTTTCCAGCTATCTCACTGCTATTTTCTAAATAAAAACTACTCAAATTATTTGTAATAATTTCAGTATGAGATTATTCTGCAGTGCTATCGAATCATTAAAATAAGCAGACAGCCTTGAAAGTGATATGTGCCTGCTCGTTTCTTCTTCCTTTGAGAGTTTTTCCTCGCCCTGAGAACTAACCTTTATACTTTATAAGCTTTTGAGATTATTCAAAGTGATATCTTAGCCAAGGTAGAAAATGACTAGAAATGAGCTTCATTAAAAATAGTCTTGTTTTATTCTCTCATTAATAAGCAAAACAAACCCATTGACTTAATTCACACAAGAATAAAAACAAATGGACAACATGGCTCAGTGATAAAGAAACTTACTTGATGACCTGAATTTAATCCTCAAGATCTAGATGGTAAAGAGAAGCACTTTGCATAAATTGTGCTTTGGTTTCCACATGTTCTTTTGCATGTGCACACATGCACGCATGAGTAAATAAAATGTAATATAAAATTACCAAAAATAGCAAGTGATACCTACTGCTCTAATAAACTTAGTTTAGAATTATTCTTTTTAAATTGTGAATAACATAGTTATGCAAAAAATACCAAGCACAATTTACAGAATTTAATTTTAGTACTTTATAATCATCTATGTATGGTAAATAGGAAAATGATACTAAGATCTGAGATTTACTATATGGCTACTGGTTTTTGAGACAAGGTCTCACTATGTATCCCTGACCATCATGAAACTCAGATGTCTGTCTACTTCCAAGGTAAGTGCTGGGACAAAACGTGTGTTTAACATTTCCAGCTGGCTATCTTTTTTAAAAATTAGATTTATTGATTTATTTTTATGCATATTATGCACTACATATGTGCCTGGTGCTGCAAAGGTCAGAAGAGGGCACTAGAACTCCCTACCCCCGCGTTGTTTTAGAAGTAGGGTTTAAATGTTTGTATGTGCATGCATATGTGAATGGTTGCATGAAGGCTTCCTCCCAAGTGTTACCCTTGGGAGTAAGGGTACCTCCTTGAAGACAGTGTCTGTATGTCATTGTCTTCAATTTCACCAAATTAGGCTAGACAGTCTATCCAGAGGGACCTTCCCAAACTTCTATTATACATCATAAAGCACATCATAACAACTGTCATTTCTACTTGAGCTTTGGGCTTTGAGATTGTGCTTGACCCCATCATGGTAGAATATTTTTTTAAATAAGGTAATTTTTTTTTTTTCATTAAGTCAAGTTGGAAAACCAAAGGGTAAGTGAAATATAACTCACGTTTGTACAGTTAGCTCAGTGTCAAATGTCAGCGTGGTTCCAGTGTTAACCAGAAACACATATAACTTCATGATGATCTTTCTGGAATCTGATACCTCACCCCCCAATGTGGTTCCTAAGTGAAAAAAAAAATAAAGAGAATCATTCAAGAATACAGTTGAGTACCTTCATCACTATGATAAAACACTTTTACTATACAACAAAAAATAAAATTTATGTTGACTTTAAGATAACTACATTGATCCATGCAAACAATTCATATTTTGTTTTATTTTCAATGAGACTAGTGAAAAGCATAACAGTTCTACACTGTACAGACAGCTTTTGTGCACGAAGAGAAGAGGCCTACCATTAGAAAAATAATTCGTATAATTTTTCTTGTTTTCTATACTCTGAATAAAAAATTGCACGGGGGGGGGGCCTGCAAGAGAGTAATTCTGTTGAACTGATTTGTACGCAATGTGCAAAAAAGGTTCTAGATTTAATCCTTAACCGGAGTAAACAATGTAAAACAATGTGTATGTGTATGTTGGGGGGAGGGGGCAGTTACCTACTTGTAATCCCAGTACTCAGGAAGCTGAGGCCTGGAGTTCAAAGCCAGCCTGGGCTACATATTAGGTTCCAGGGCAGCCCAAGATGCAGTGATTTTAATCTCAAAACAGAAACTCCAAAGGCACCGCTCCTCCTTATTCAGGGAGCAAGGGAGCAAATAAAAATACAATTGATTGGCCATTATTAGGCTGAGAAGATGTCTCAGCAGGTCAAAGAACTTGCTTAATCAAGAGAATATGAATTCAAATCCCAAGGACCCACGTAAAAAGCAGAGCAGGTCACGGGAAAGCTGATAATCGAAACACCGTGAAAGGAAAACACTAAAAGCTCACTGGGACTTGCAGGTCCCCAACCTAGCTCCAGGGTTAGAGGACTGTGTGTCAAGAAAATAAGCTAGGAGAGAGACAGAGCAAGACAAATGACATCCAACTCTTTGCACCACTCAAGGATACAGGACCATATAAATACACCATGAACTGCATGCACATCCCCTCCCCAGAGACAAAGAACATCTATTAATTTCAAATTAAAGAAATACACACAACACACCTTCCTCCTATTTGGTTGCTGCTTCATCTGTATTCTGTCTCTGTAATGAGCTAGACTACTCCATAAAAAAACTTAATCCTTTCCTATCCCAAAAAGCCAGCCAGCAGCAAGGGACTGGACAGATGGCCCAGTGGTTAAGAACATTGCTGCTCTTATAGGACCCAGGTTCAATTCCCAGCACTTGCACAGTGACTCACAACTGTCAGTAATTTTAGTTCCACAAGATCCAATGTGCTCCTGAATGCACCAGGCACAAACATACATGCAGGCAAACATACATACACAGAAATAAAAATAAACATATCTTTAAAAACAAAAACAAAAGATCACCCTCTGCCACTGACTATAAACTGGATGGATCTTAAAATTATTTAAAGCTACTCTGCTACTAACTTTTTCACTTTAAAGTCATTTGTGAACATTTCATAATAAAGATCTTAGTTATTTTTTCCTTCATTATTTTATTTTACTTTGTTTTTAAAAGAAGCAGGTGGTAGAAATCCTATAGACAAATTGATGAAATTACCCTCTGAGATTAGCAAGGTTTATGTTCTTCCCTTGAGTTATAAAATAAAATTTTCATGTAAGAAAAGGTAAATAAAGGTTTGTCAATGGATCAAAAAGCGTAGTTATGGCCGGGCGGCGGTGGTGCACACCTTTAATCCCAGCAGAGGCAGAGGCCAGCCTGGCTACACAGAGAAACCCTGTCTCGAAAAAAACAAACGAAAAACAAACAAAAAAACCCATAGTTATGAAGTATGACTTACCACCAGATACTGTGAAGAGAACTACTACTTTTCTTAAAAGATTACAAGTGTCTTATATGTGCTTGCTTGATATTGGCAACTGAGTGGCATTACTGGTGAAACTCAGAGAACTGGAAAAGGGAAATTTCAAAGTCATTATAGAGAAATAATTCAATGTCAAAACAACATAATGTTAACCGTTCTTTTCCTTTAAAACTGCCATCTATAATAATAGTTCTCTACCTGGTCTAGTTTTTCTGCCTGCATATTTACTAAATCCACAACTATGGTGCAGACCGCCACTAAAAACAAAAGTCGCCTGATAACCTGCAGTACTAATGCTTAGCAAAGTATTCCCTTCAAGGCTCCACAATCTTTACTTATTAGCCCCCAGAGTTTAACGTCACAGAATACATTCATTTTTTGTATTCAGAATTAAGCAGTAAAACTACTATATCAAAACACTCAGTTTTTGTTGGTTTGTTTGATGTTGAGAAATAGTCTCATTATTCAGTCCAAACTGGCCTTAAACTTGCCTCATGCTCCAAGTGCTGGCATTACCGTACACATTCCTGACTTGAAACACTCAAGTATTTCAGTTACTAGAGTATATTACAAACTTGCTGCTTTTACCAACCCATATATCCATTTACATTGTCACCACAGCCACCCCTGTAATAATTCACTTCTTTATATTGCATACCATCTTTGACTGCCCAGAAGTTTGTTACTCATTCACAGATTCCCTACTGTAGTGGTTTGGCCCCTATAGTTTCTTGTGTTTTAATGCTCGGCCCACAGACACTATTGAGAGGTGTGGCCTTGTTGGAGTAGGTGAGGTCTAGTTGAAGGAGGTGTGTCACTGTGGTAGGATGGGCTTAGAGGTCTCCTATGCTCAAGCTATGCCCAGTGTGGAAGTCTCCTTCTGCTGCCTACAGATTAACATGTAGAAATCTGGGCTCCCAGCATCACGTCTACCTGCAAGCTTCCATGCTTCCTGTCATGGTCATGATGATAATGGACTAATCCTCTGCCCCAATTAAATGCTTTCCTTTGTAAAAGTTGCCTTGGTCATGGTCTCTCTTCACAGCAACGAAAAAAACTTACTAAGACACCCACTGAACACATCAACCACTGTATCAGAGTATGAAAATGCGATGACCAGGATAAGTATAGCCTCTAAACTACTATAAACTTCAATCACTAGGAAAAAAAAAAAAAAACTCCACTGTTAGGGCCATCTTAAAGATTAGGCAAGACACATACACACACACACACACACACACACACACACACACACTTACGTGTATAAAATGAGGCACGGCTGTGTGTGACTGCCAGACATTTGCTATTTTGCTCAAGTCTAGAAGCTACTAAAGACATACTGAGAAGCATCCCTAGAACTACTTAGATATGGAAGCTTATGCTTCTGCCCATTGATTGGCAGCTTTGAGGAGTCATTAGGATGACTGCTGTGAATTCCAAGATTGGTAGCTTTATTCAGAAGCTCCCTCTTGAATTTGTACCTTCATTCTCTTCACACCAAACAACTGCAGCTAACAAAGTCCTGCACAAGAACAACAGAGAAATCAAACCACATAATAAGGCTTCACCTATATCTGTTTGGCCACAAATGTTTTAATTTACCCACACATCCAAGAATATGCATGGTACAGAAAGTTAGCAATCATTGCTCTCACCAAAAGACTGTTACAACCATTATACTAAATAGCTTTATATTCACTGCATCATTTATCATAACATGTAAAATATTACTGTTTGCAAATGAGAATTCAGAAGGTACTTAGCCTGCCTAGAGTTAGAAATACAACAAATAAAAATTACAGGGGTTACTCAAATTACTCAAGCCAGTTTGCTAAATAATTTCATCTAAATAGCAGCTGGAACTAGGAAAGTTGGCATTTATACATTTGCAATTGTGGCACAGCAAGGTCTCATATTCAATATCTAGTACTATTAAAAAACAAAATACTTTCAGATGAAAATAAAAACAAATAATAGATTAAAGAAGTAAAAGAGCTGGGCTGGAAATGCAGCTCAGTAGCTTGCCAATGTCCTAGTTCAACTACAGGGGCACAGGGGGAGATTAGTCTGGAAAAGTTAATATCAAAAGTGAATATAACCCTTTCCAGGATATGTATTTTTCACAGCATCAATAAAAGCAAGGAAGCCAGACAGTGGTGGCGCATGCCTTTAATCCCAGCACTTGGGAGGCAGAGGCAGGCGGATTTCTGAATTCGAGGCCGGCCTGGTCTACAGAGTGAGTTCCAGGACAGCCAGGGCTACAGAGAAACCCTGTCTCAAAAAACACCAAAAAGGGGGGGAGAGGGAGGAGCAAAACAGCTTTGTGTACCTTTGTAGTGAAGAACCATCCTCATCTGAAAAGGACTGATTTCTGTCTTCACCATCTATCAACTAATCTCTAGGCCTCGGGGATTTCACACCTAATGGGCTTCAAATAACCTATGACTCTAAAGGAACTGAAGACCTCCTGACACCAGAAAGTATTACAGACTGAAGAGGACAGGAAGAGAGATTCTCAGTATCCAAATTTGGATCCTTTCCAAATTCTAATTTCTACTTACCCATTTCTTTTTTGAAAAGTAGAAAAAAAAAATCTCATAGCAGCAAGTAAATGTCAGTAGTTGCTTGGAAGAGGGAGGAAAGAAAAAGGCCATGCTGTTTAAGCTAATCAAACATGGAAGTTGCCAGGCGGTGGTGGTACACGCCTTTAATCCCAGCACTTGGGAGGCAGAGGCAGGCGGATTTCTGAGTTCAAGGCCAGCCTGGAAGTCAGCCACAAAGCAGACAAGTAGCCACAGAATCCGGTGGGAAGCTTTAGAAAAGTGAACTTCAAAACGCTAGGGAGAGCATGCTTAAAACATGACAGAAAAGGGAATAGTATGATGTTTTGTGTAATTCAGAAAGTGAGCAAGCACACTTCTGAAGCTGCAGGGCTTCAGCTCTGTAAGCAACAGCCTGATTTTAATTTGTATCCTTTATTATAATAAAAGCTGTAGTTAAAGTATAGTGCTTTCCTAAGTTTGTGAGCTATTCCACGTAAGGGCAGGAGTTGGGGGTGAGGGCCTGGACTCATCATGCTTGCAGTCTGTCTCCAGAGCAGAGGCAGGCTTCAGAGCCTTTTCTAACTCTAGATAGAATTCGGTAAACTCACTGAACAGTCAACATTGTGGTTTCTAAGGGGCTATTGAAAGTTGCTGTATTTAAAGTCTAAAGCAAAATAAAATCCCGATCACATATACGTAGAACATCTTAATGTGCCATAGGGCAAGAAAAACTAATGAGACCATGACAAAAGGGCAAAACACCCGAAGGCTAGTGAGGTAGCTAAGCAGGTAAAAGCACTGATAACCTAAGACTAATTCCCTAAGGAATTAGTTGTGGAGAGAATTAATTCCCACCCCTTCTCCCACAGACATAAGTTATGTGTCTTCTGACCATACACACAAAACAAATAAATTAGGCTAGGTGGTGGTCGCACACGCCTTTAATCCCAGCACTTGGGAGGCAGAGGCAAGCGGATATCTGACTTTGAGGCCAGCCTGGTCTACAGAGTGAGTTCCAGGACAGCTAGGGCTATACAGAGAAACCCTGTCTTGGAAAAACAAAAACAAAAACAAAAAACAAAAACAAATTAAAATGAGACACTTTCAGAACCCATTATAAAACTGGAGAAATAAAAATTAAGCTTTTAACTTTATTACATGAAACAAAAGCCAATTTTTAGGTGAATATAGGAATCTAAGCCTAAGTTGGGTCCTAGATATTAAAGAATTTGAAGCTGCAAGTTTTTCATCATGGGATGCTTGCTCAGCATGCACAGTAGCGTTTAGTTTGATCCTCAGCACAAACCCCCATCATCCAAAGGTTTTCTCAAGTTTTTATTTGACTAGAGGCTGGAGAGGTTGCTCAGGTTGGGTTCCTACTGCTGATTTTCCAGGGGCTCTCAGGTGGCTCACAACCATCCGTAACGAGATCTGATGCCTTCTTCTGGGGTGTCTGAAGACAGCAATAGTGTACTTACATATAGTAAATGATAAATAAATCTTTGGACCAGATGGAGCGAGTGGGCCAGAAATAGAAGAAAAAGTGTCTGAAGACAGCTAAAGCACTTACAAATAATAAATAAATAAATCTCTTTTTTTTAAAAAAAAAAAAAAAAAGTAAAAAAAGGTTAGCAGAACTGAATTGTGTTGAAAGGTAAATTAAATGTTCAATAGTGCCCCTAACAAGTGAGGATACTTTGTTCATTTGTAAATTTCCACAATAAATAGTAGTAAATCACTTTAATCATATTCAACACACGTAATAAAAGTATCACTGTATCATGAATAATTATAACCTTTCTAGAAAGCCACTAGTATTTAAGGTAAACAGAGACTTCCTTTACTTCAGTAATAATACAAAAAAAAAACTCACATTTTTCTCCAAAGCTGCATCAGTAGAAATACCAGATTTAGTAAGCACAAAGTCAAGAAAACCAACAATGTCAGATATTGAATTTCTATGGCACCATCCTTGAAACATACTAGCAGGAGGAGGGTAACTGTTAAGCACAGATACCCATGCAGTACAATAAAGACCCTTCTTAAGGAAATCATAGCCAGGTATGGGGTGCTTTCCTTTAATCTCAGCAAACTCTCTACAAGTTCAAGGCTAACCTGATCTACATAGTGAGTTCCAGGACAGCCAAAGATAAACAAAAACCCTGTCTTAATCCCTCAAAGCAAAAAAGAAACCATTTTCTTATGTGTTTAAAATGTGAGGCTGGAGAGATGGCTCAGCGGTTAAGAGCACTGACTGCTCTTCTGGAAGGTCCTGAGTTCAAATCCCAGCAACCACAGGGTAGCTCACAACCATGCGTAATGAAATCTGATGTCCTCTTCTGGGGTGTCTGAAGACAACAGTGTACTTACATATAATAAATAAATATTTTAAAAGATTTATAAAAAATTACTTTACATTATCATTTATTAATAAGTTAATTAATAAATGTGGGGTTACTCATTCTTTTGGTGTAAATATTGTGGGAAAATATAAGCACAGCTAGGTGTGATGACTCACACCTATAATCTCAACAACTGAAGCAGAAGGACTGCTGGAAATTCCAGGCCAGCCTAGGACACAATTTTGGTCTTCTGCTATCCCCCCAATAAGTAACATAATCTTAGATGTATAGAGGATGTTCAGGGCAGTGTTTAGAGAGAAAATGATATTGGATCATTTGATATTGGGAACAGTCTTTCAAAACAGTAAGCTTCTATGAAAACATTTTCTAGTTATATTTACATTTTGTTGTTTTGAGACAGGGTCTGACCTTGAACTGTGATCCCTCCCTGCCCCAGCCTGAGGAATGCTGGAATTGGACATGTGCTACTATGCCTCTTACCTCCCTAGTCAACATAAAATAACTGACTGCTAAGTGAAAAGCTTAATAGATCTCGTTCAAATCCCTCTACGACTATTTTATGGTTGGACAATGAGAAAAGTATTCTGACTTCCAGCTTTCTTTTCAAAAGCAGGGAACATACTCCCTGCAGTGCCAAATAAGAAGAGAAGGGGAAAGGTGAAAGTCTAGGTAAAGCAAGATGGGAACTAAGGAAATTACTAAGATGCAGTATGAGTATACTGGACAGTCTTCCATGGCCAAGTTTTTGTTTCTCATTTTTGTTAAAAATAAACGAAATGAAAAATAAAATAAAAAATAACTGCAATATAAAAGCAAAGTATACAGAAAGTTCTAAGTTCCCACCCCTACTCACAGGACAAAGGTTATATAGGTAGAAGTTTCCGTCAATAAATTGGTCTTTTGTTTGTTTACTTGTTTTTCAATAGGGCCAATTTGATTTCTGAAAAGCAAATTCACCTTCTAAAAGCCTAGTGGAAAGACTAGGTCTACTGTAGTACCTACATGAATTAGAATAGTGTCTGTACATCAAGCACATATATATTAAATGTGTCCTACAAAATCCCTCCTTATTCAAAATGGACAAAATTAATTCTTTCCCATACTGATTGGCCATCTTTACTCATTCTGATGTGCCTCCCAAAACCAGGCATGGTGGTATATGCTATATGCCTCTAATCCTAGCAGAGGCAGGTGGATTTCTCAGAATTTGAGGACAGTCTTGCTTACTACACAGTGATTTCTCCGCTTAGCTAAGGCTACATAGCAAGACCCTGCCTCAAATTAATCCATTTCTTTTTTTTTTTCTTTCTCTTTTTTTTTTTTTTTTTTTTTTTTTTTTGAGACAGGGTTTCTCTGTGTAGCCCGGCTCCACTTCACTTCACTTTTTTAAGACTGAACTTACTAATTTTCTTTCCTGTAAGATCTCAATGAGAAGTTCTTAAATTACATATGGACTGAGTATGTGTCAATTCTTAGCACACTATCTGTAGTCAATCCAGGAACATAAGCAAAAGTAATATCTAGTAATGCCTATTAGAAAAGGACTGTGAACACCCTGTACACAAAAGGCAGAGTGTAAGCAATATACTAAAAACAAATGGTAATAACTGACATAATAATCCCAGCTTCCTCTAAGCACATCATATACAAATCAAATTTCCACTGTCAATCAACACCTAGTCAATAAGAGGTATTTAAGATATTTCTCATTCTAAGGTAATATCCAGCATTCTAGTTTTGAAATTAAGAATCAGACACAAAGGAAATGAAGTAAGTACTTTGACTGGTTAATGCATACCCCATTCATAAGTCTACAAAGTATAGTATGTGTCCACATACTATAAGCAGACAAGCTGCAACTACCTGATTGAAGAGCTGTACCATCTTTGACTTTAAAGCAAAAATGTGGGGAGGCAAGCTCCAGGGCAGTAACACTGAGGGGACTGGAAATATACGCATTCTGACACAGACCAAGACTGCCCAGCTTCGGTCACAGACATTCTCTTCCATCATAGAACCCCTTCCTAAAGCTGCAATTTCCACAGACCCCCCCCCCCTTCTCTCTACCATGTTGCTCACCCTACCAACTCTTTAACAAGTATTCCTGGGTCAGATGTGTAATGCAATGATAGGTATTTTACCTAACATGTTAGGCCTGGGATAATCAGAACCAAATACACAAGCTGTCTCTAATTTGCTACTTCAACCCTGAATCTTAATTTTTAGGTGGCCATGACACTGCTTCAGAGCACCACAGTTGTGCCTAATAAAGGAAAGGTTTTATTTTCATTTCTGCTCCACAGTTTAGACTAAACACATTTGGGAAATACAAGCTTCTGTGTAAACAAGACAGAAATTTGTCATCTTTATATATGTGTGTATATGTATATATACACATATACATTCATACACACATATATATACATATATATACACATACATACATATACACATATATATACATATACATACATATACACACATACATGCATATACACATATATATATACATATACACATATACACATATATATACACATACATACATATACACACACATACATACATATACACACATATGCATAGACATTTACTTGTTATAAATGTTTATTATATGTAAATAAGAGGAATTTAATATTCTCTTATTAAAACAAATGTCCTAAGACTTTTTTTTTTAAACAAAGCTCAATTTTGTATAATCTAACTCAACATTCTAAAATTCACGGAAATGTTTCTTCTTCAGCCAGTCCATGAGGTTTTTTATGAAGGACTGAGAAGAAGGAAGGAAACTTCCCTATCAATAGACATCTGTTAAATTTCTAGTTACTTTTAAAAATTAAATTTCCAATTCTCAAAGTTACAGTAAAAGGTATTTTGCACAACGCCAACATCACAGTAACTGTTCAGAAATGTTTATCTAGAGCAAAAAATAACTAGCCTAAATAAAATACTCAGGCGGGCGGTGGTGGCCCACGCCTTTAATTCCAGAACTTGGGAGTCAGAGGCAGGAAGATCTGTGAGTTCGAGTCCAGCCTGGTCTACAGAGTTGAGTTTGAGGACAGCCAGGGCTACACAGAGAAACCCTGTCTTAAAACAACAATAACAACAACAAAAGAAAATCTCTATTTCCCAATAAATAATCTTCATATGTAGAATTATACAAACTCTTCCACATGTATGAAAATGCCACCAGTTAATGTCAGTAGCAATTCAGACCTGTCGCCTATTCAGAAATAGTACTGGCTAATATAAAATCTTTTTAACTACAAATCCTGCTGTTAAACATGTCTAAATTGATTCTTTCTTCTTCCCGTGTTTTGGGGATGGAGTCCAGTGTATGCTCACTGGTAGAGATGGTTGTGCATGTGTAGAACCGTACGTATCATTTGAGACACAGAAGTAAGCTTGAGCCTTGCAGTGTGACTGACTTCAAGAGGCTGATAGTGTAAAAGCCTGCCCAGATGATATAGAGAAATCTCTGGTTCACTCCCAAACATTGTATAAGCCAGGAGTGGCATACCCCAGTAATCACAACACTTTGAAACTGGAGACAGGATGGTTGATCATAACTTCAAGGTTATTCTCAGTGAGTTTAAGGCCAAGCTGAGCTACATGAGACCCTGTCTAAAACAAAAACAAAAAACCAAGACCACATAAACTGCTGAGCTACATATCCATACTCAGCCAAAAAGTCAAATTTTCAATCTGATGCTTTTCCTTTACATCTTTATCTTCACTTTATTGTACACAAAACTATAATTCTCCTGGTATCCAAACTCATTTCTGTTTAATTCTGTCCATCTTTTCTTTTAGGATGTCATGGCAGAACCTTTAGACTGTAAATTCTCTTTTACCTTTCTATTCCAATCCTTCAACACTCCTACCAGCTGGCCTCAAATTCTGCTTCTCACTGTCTTTCCCTGCCTTCTCTTAAGCTACCTTTCGTGTGTTGTAATGCTTAACTAAACCCTACTTTCTTCAAGGCAGGTTTTTCTGCAAACTAAGTGAGAAGGTAACTCTAGAGAAGACAACCTACATGATCCCACTTCCTTCCTTTAGTCGGCAACCCCACTGCATGTGAACTTCACAACTCTGAACCTAGAAAGGTAGTGTTTGGAATATTTAGATTCTACCTACTCCACTGGGACTTTTAATGACTTTAGCATCTCAGATTATGAAATGATACATTTACAGAGTTAGTAAGGAGGAGAGCAATAATGTATATTAGAATCCTTTACAGTGCTGAGGAGTATATTAAAAAAAAA
>JADRCD010204642.1:0-17064 GCA_019843815.1 Montemys delectorum | reverse complement strand
TCTCTCTCTCTCTCTCTCTCTCTCTCTCTCTCTCTCTCTCTCTCTCTGTGTGTGTGTGTGTGTTTGTATGTGTGTATATGTCTGTCTGTCTGTCTGTATGTATGTATGTATGTATGTATGTATGTGTCTGCCTATGACTGTTTCTCTGTGCGTGTCTGTCTCTCTCACTCTGTGCATTTGTGTGTGTCTGCCTATCTCTGTATGTCTCTCTGTGTGTACGTGTATGTCTGCCTGAGTGTGTGTGTGTGTGTGTGTGTGCGTGTGTGTGTGTGTTTTCATATAAACATGTAAGATGTAAGCACCGAGTGAATTTTGAGTATAGAGCAGTCAGGTATGATCCCAGGGTTTGTTCTTCTGTGTGACTCTAGCCTCCCACACTCTGGGCCAGCATGCTTCCCTATCCTGTCACCTCAGACCCTGCCAACTGCCATTCCCCTCCCACTCTTGAAATGTTCTCACATCTCCTGTCAAAGCTTCATAGCTCTGCACAAGAAGTGCTTCCTGTCCCTCGTGAAGAACCAAGGAAAATGTTGAAACTCTGGGAGTGACACAGTGCTGAGGAGGCTTGAAGCCCTTAGGGGAGGGCCTCTCAGGGGAGTTTAAGTTTCAATACTGCTTTAAAAAAATGATCACTTTGTGCTTTTATTGTTAAAATAACCTTAATTCACCAAAACCATGTTTTGACAAACACTCATTCTAAGATTATTGGAATCCATTTCTTTTTTTAATGTTAAATTCACAAGCTGTACTTCTATGACATAATTATTTAGCAGACACATAAAATGTGTATCTGGTCATTCTTAACTGGCCCATTTATACATGGGCCACATAAAATTTGCATTCTTACACTAGTGACTCATTTATTAATAGTCATAAATACACTGGGCTGCCAGCCAAATGCACTTCAGCGTCTTGTAACCTGAGAATGGTCAGCAGGGATGCGAAATGGAGTGTGTGTATGCTTTAAATAACATTTCTTAAACACTCTCTTTCAAAGGGGGTTGGAAAGGAGTCAATTTTTTTTAACAAAGGAAAGAGGAAATTTTTGAGTGATGTATTAATAGATCCAGAAAGAATGTCTTTCTCTAAAAGTTTATTCTTGCTGTGGAGTTTAGGGGGAGAGAAAGGAAAGTGGGTGTCAGGATTGTTCTTTTTCATTTTTTTTAAAAGAAGCTACTTATAATAATAACATGAATATTTCTAATGAGTTTTCCATCCAAAAGAACTGTGTTTCATGGCTGTGTTTCCCTGAGAGTAGCAGAGGTTTGCCCATGGGTCAGAAAGGCAAAGGGGAGCCTCGAGCCTTGTTCAGGAGGTTAGACAGGTAATAAACGGCAATGGTTTTACGAATATTGAGGAGAATTAATAACACCTTATTTTGTGGTTTATTGAAGAGACGTGTGATTGACACTGTTCAGAACTCCCCAGTGGCTCTAACAGAAGCCACATGTGAGGGAGAACACAGGGCACGGCCGGGCCCTCCTTACCAGGGAACTGATGCTTTGCAGGCCTTTAAAGTGTTTCTTCTTAAGAGTTACAGTCTAATCAGTTGCTTTAAAGTAAATGAGAAAGGATTCAACAAAAGATCAAAACAACACAAAACAAACAAGAACTAAGGATACTTTTAAACAATAAAAACCTTTCAACTCTTAAGGGGCTCTTCTTTGTTTTTTGAACAATTTTTGGATAAAAGCCTCACATCCACAATGTTACCTTCAAAGATGACAGATAATTGCGATATTAGATGTATGTGTAATTCTTACATGAATTTCTTACTCCTTGATTCAGAAAAATGTGGGAAGTTGTTGTCCTTTGGTCAGCTTTTGTAACTGTCAAGCAAGGCATAATTGGCCCAACCCTGTCCTTCGTAGGTATGTGCCTAGTATTCTATCCATTGGACCTAGGCAATAATACTCTGTGTTGTTAAATAATAGAAGAGATGAGGAAAGATGACCTCTGTATGCTATAGGGATCTAAAGTAATTGTAAGTTTTTGTTGTAGAAATCAGAGCCTGAACTTGGGAGGTCCACACACCTAGAGGGTGTGGTCATCACATGTTTAACTTACAATTAATGTTTGAAATATATTTAGAGTTTTAACTGAGTCTCTCTTGTTTATGTAGTGTACAAAATAGTAAGTATACAACTTTTATATAAATAAACTTTGATTAAAATAAACATGGCTAAGAGCCTCTTCACAGAGGCAGTAGAATATGGAAATTGTGGAGGGAAATGGGTTATGTAAGGCCAGTCCTGTATCCTCTGTCCACACCTTTCTCAATATTAGCCCCTTCTCTCCTGTACACATCTTTAATCTAAATATAAGCCCTGTGAACCTGAGGGTTATAGTTTGAAGAACACAAGCGTCTTATCTCTTAGAGAAATGGATTATAATCCATGACCCCTCAAAGACAATGTACAGAGAGCTGAAGAACTTTGTCTGATGGTCCCAGGAGGTCCAAGAGAAGGCAGGGACATCAGGCCTATGGCTGGTATATACTTAGTCCAAAAACCCAGGTAATAGAGCTGGGATATCTTCCAGATAAATTGATCAATTCTCCTAGCTTATCAGGTTTCAGCCAATTGGCCAGAGGCAAGGTTGTGGGGAGCAGGATTTTGAATAAATGATTAAGGTAGGAGGGCTAAGCTGATTGTGGGAGGTGCCAGGCCAGCTGTGGAAAGGTAATTCTGGGTTGTATAAGAACTCAGGCTGCATGTGGGTCCTGAACAATGGGATCAGGTGCTATCCCAAAAGCTGTTGCCTGTTTGAGGGATATGTTCTTCTAGCTTGGCTGCCTTGTCTAGCCTCAGTGGGAGATGATGCACCTAGCCCTACAGGGACTTGATGTGCCAGGGTAGGGAAATACATGGGGGTGGGGAGTTCCACCATCTCAGAGGAGAAGGGAATGGGGAAAGGATTGTGGGAGAAGGTGATTGGCAGGAAGGGCAATGAGCAGGATGTAAAGTGAATAAATGAACAAATGTTCAAAAAATTAAAAAAAAATACTCCAAGTCAATCAAAAATCTCCATTAATAAAATATAATACAATCATCTCAATTTGAAAAACAATAATTCCAGCTGAGCAAGCCATGGAAGGAAACCAGTAAGCAACACTCCTTGTTGTCTGCCTCCTGCTCCCTGCCTGAGTTCCTATCCTGACTTCTCTCAGTGATGGACTGTGAACAAGAGTTGTAAGATAAAACGAGCCCTCTCTTCCCCACTGTAATTTATCATGGCCATAGAAAAGTTACTAAGGCACCAAGCAATCCTCAGGACATGGAAAATAGGGTTCTAGCAGTATGTCTGCTTTGTCAACACTGTAAGCTTTGATAATAAATCTTCAGAGAGCTGATCAATACAGATGCAGAGAAAGAGATCTCCTTCCCCATCTCTCTTTGTCTCTAACTTTCTATCTCTCCCATTCTCTCTGTCTTTGTCTGTCTCTCTGTCCCTCTCTCTGTCTCTGTCTCTGTCTCTCTCTCTCTCTCTCTGTCTCTGTCTCTCTCTCACACACACACACACACACACACACACACACACACAGTATTCAACTGAATATATACAATGCAATTCTTGATTACCTTTAACTGAAGAGAAGTGAGCTCAGATGCTATGTTTGGCTCTGGAACACTTACTTCCTAGCACTCAGCAGGGAGAACTTGCCTCATTAACTTTCCCTGTGCCCAGAGACTTACACTTTTCCTTCAGACTTACTTGTGTTTCATTATCAGACCACCGTGTCCCTACAAACTCCAGTATCTCCTGTGGCAAATGACTCTGTTTTTCTAAATTTACCATTTGCTGGGACTTCTGGAGGCACTGCAGCCATGAGCTTTACAGATTACTTACTGAAAGGAGTCTGGGAGTTATTGCTATCCATCGGTAATTAGGTAGTTCCAAGGAAAATAATAAAACTCTTTTGTGCCTGGGAGATCAGAATGGCGCACAGTGGCTCATACTAGTCAGCTGAGTAATTATGTAATTACACAAGAAGGGAAAGAAAGCCCTTCAGATTGTTTTTCCTAAGAGGCACTTTTGGAAGAGTTCCAGCCCATCAGGTACTTATGTAATTAGGTCAGGGCACAATCCATAAGGAAAGGCTGGGGGAAATCATTTTTAAAATGTTTATGTAAAAGACCCCAGTGGAAGAAGAGAGGGCGTTCTCAAAGGATTCTTGCAGGCACCATACGCAGCATTGGGAGGTACAGCACATACCAGTACACAAAGCATGCAGACTACACACAGTGTCGGAGGCCATGGTACACACCACTGACTCCACATACTGTGTTGCCAGCCTTAGTGCATACTATTGAATTGAGGTCATTCACGCGTGGGTCCACAAGGGGCAGGTATTTAGAGGGTATGACCATTGAGGGATAATCACCATGATGTACTTGGTTCAAAGTAATTAGTGCCTCCTAGGCACTCAATATGGTGAGTATTGGGTTTTCCCTGCTATTGCAGATGAGTCTCAAAGAATTTGCACTCAAGTCCCCAATATTCCAGCAGTAGCTCTCCCCATAGCATCATACTGCTCAAGAGCACTTTCAGTTTGAAATTCAAATGATGCCATGCTTATATACATCAATATGTCAGGTTTTTAAAATTTTATCCAAACAGTGGCCATCTCAGGTCCCCTCTGGATTTACTACATAGTTGTTATAAATTGCTATACCTTGAAGAATGCTAGGTAACCAATGCAAATCACCTTTGATAGATGCACCAGATTTCCAATGGAGGTATTTGTGGGCATTTGAAAGGACTATATTATGATGTCAGAGAATCTGTTGCATTATATAGATTTGCTTGTTGTAGTCCTTAAGAAATGCTTATAACTGTGCTGGCATTTTCAGGACAGTCATATGGCATTGTAAATCTTGTGATAATAGTCAACTAATTTTCTCTGGCCAAAGACACTAACACGCAGATTTCTTTACATTTTATCTGACGGTTCTGGTTCATCTACCCATGCTTTTAAAGTTTTAAAGGATTAGGAAAATGTATTTCAGAAGAGAAAAGAAGATAAGGTCGGCTTAAAACTTTTGTTCATTGAAGATATAACTGTCTTCACTACAAAACAGATGATCCATTCCTTACAGAATGTGAAGTCTGGAAGGTCAGGCAAGAAGTGAATGGCGGAGTCCTTTAGGGTTGCCATGGCAGAACTGAAGTTAAAGAGAGTGACAGAAAGTTGGCGGGTACAGGAGAAGTGGATAAAGGTCCTCAGGGGCACAGTCAAATCTAGGCACACCCTAAAATTTATGGAGCTTCATTTGAAATTGTCAAAAAGTTTGCCAAATTTGACCAGGGTTTCTAAGAAATTCAGTATTGAATCTAACAGGGTGTGTGCACATTGGGATGGCCAGTTATATAGGCTATCACACCACTCTAGTGTCCTTTTCCTGAGAAATGCTAGAAGTCTGTCAATGAGGCCATGGGTTTATAATGGCCATACAAGCATGCTTCGGGTGACACTCTTCAGGTGGCATGTGGGAACGATGGTGGAAGAATGGAGCCTAAGAGACTCCTTCCCACCGTCTCTCATGCTGGTGCTATGAACCTGGGTCAGGAAAGTGCTCATTTACACAGATGGGTGGAGCTGCTTCTGAGTGCTCAAGACACAAATTATTTGGTTGTCCTGAAATGATTTGTGTCTTACACAAAGATAACTCTCAATGAGGAAACCCATGGCTAGTTAGTTACTCAAATTAAACTTTACTTACTGGGTAGAGATGCAGGGCAATGGCAGAGTGCTTGCCTAGCTTGCATGAAGTCATAATTTCAGTTCTTATTGCCAGGAAGCAAAACAAAACAACAACAACAAAATGAACAAAAAAAAAAACAAAAACAAAATAAAACACTAAAGCTATCTAAAAAAGATAATATTTTGAAAAGTTAAAATTATGTCCTATAACACTAAAATGAAGCAATTTGGTTTAGAGAAACATATTGCTTCTATGTGAGTCACTTTGTACCCCTGTGACCATGTACATGGCAAATAACTTGAAGGAAGAGACTTTTTCAGGCTCAGGGTTAACAGAATTCAGTCCATAGTCCCTTATCATAAGATCTTGAGGGTAAAGAATCACAGTGGCAGGGGCCTATGTGACAAGAACCAGTTCACCTCATGATGGACAGAAAACTGAGCAATAAGCGACTACATCTCGGTCTAGTCATCAAGGCCTGCACATATTGATCTACATCTACCAGCAATGCCCCACCTCCTAAAGGATCTACAGTGTCCCCACAAACTGGTAACCATCTAGTCAAGCATGAGCTGTGGTCATGTTTCACATTCTAGTCATAAAGTTAGGCACCATTCCAGAACACAGGTACAGAAACTCCATGCTGTGTCCCACCCTACCAAGGCACCAGCGTCAACCTTTCAGGGATGTCTGAGTCCCCTTCCTAACATTTCTAAATAATGTGTTCATATAGTTCAGCTTGTCATTTTAGACATCATTTGCTGGTTTGTAGTTATAAGTGATAGAGTTTAGCCCTTCCACATTACACTTCTGTGTCCATTGTCTTCCCTTCATTTGCCTGTCTATTTATGTTGCAGTTCGCAATCAATCTTTCATATTTATAAATATGACCACTCACATGTGAAGGGATCATATGCTGGCATATTTCTTTCGTGGGTACATTAGCTTGGTTCTCAGAAACCATTTCAACCTCTAAATACAGTTTAATGTTTTAATTCTCTCCAGTTTAAATGTTCTTACACTTCCCAGCTATTAAAACAACTCTGTTGGCATCTTTCACTTACTGCTGTCTCCTCTCCAGAGCCATCTAACCTTGGAGATTTACATCTTTTTTTGCTAAGGTAGAGATAAACGTGTATTCCTGGACATGTTGTGTTTAACAAAGTTGAGTAGGGCTTTCTGCGTGGGGCCATGGGAAAGGAAGGAGTTGGGTTCTAAGAAAGAATGATTTCTTATCAAGGGAAAAGCAGGTGTTGAGATAAAGCAGAGCTTAAACTACTTGCCAAGACTATTAATAAACAGATAAAGTATAGAGGAGGAATGGGAGACTATAACCACCATATTAAGTATTCTACTTGTGAATGTGGGAGAAAGGAGATATTTCTGGCAATAAAATAAGACTTGACCTGTTAGTTTTGAGAAGCAGGACACTTGTTACAACTTTCAAAGAACTGTCTGAAAACATTTTGTATCTAAAACCTAAGAGTTTAGCTTCTTTGAGTCCTAAATGCCTACCTGTAGGAGATGGGAAAGCTAGAGTATTTGTGAAAAAAAAACAAACCTTTGACTTAGTGAATGCTTGATTGTCAACAGAGCTTTTTTTGTCACTTACTAAGTCTAACAAAATGTTACATCATATTCCATAAATAAGTGTAGCTTTTGACTATTAAAAGTGGTGCTGTGAACCGAGCCTGGGGCTTTGTGCTCTAACATTGAGAGCTATATCTAGCCCTGTAAAAAAAAAATTAAAAAGGAATTTAAGGAAGCAGAAATACCAATTTGTTGTTATATACATATGTTATATACATATGTGTATCGAGTTGTCATCGTTTACCCCACAGATTTGTGTGATTACATGATACTGCATGTTCACCTCAGTCAACATTGTTAAAGATGCTATTGTTTATGAGAACAGTGAGGAACCAGAAGAGTTCTGGTCTATTGCATTCATTGCTGGGCCACCACCACATATTTCTTCACTATGGATGGTCAATGTTTCACTTAGAAGTCAGACTGACAAACAGATTAAAACGTGAGTGTAGTGTGTGTGTATGTGTGTGTGTGTGTGTGTGTGTGTGTGTGTGTGTTTGCATGCATGTGCACACGTGTGTGCATGCACACATCCATAGAACAGGAGATGAGTTAGACTTCCTAAGCTTTGTTAATCTGATCTCATGGAGGATACAGCCATCATTCAACTACCTCTATCTATGGGACCGCTCTTATGCTAGACTTGTTGCCTTCAAGAAGTGAGTACTTGAGCTGGTCTCCTTTACAGGATAAGAAATATTTCTGCAGTGCGACTGTGATGTGGAGATTTGGCCTCTTCTGTACAACTATTACCAGGAACTTGAAATGAAGAATCTGTGGGGCTCACTGTATACAGAGAGTCACCACAAACTTGATTGTGGGATATTAGGGCAGAATTATCATGCAGGATGTAAAATGGACTGCTACAGGCACACAAGTCTAGAACAGGATGGAAGTTCATGGAAAGTGAGAAAGTGGATGCTGAAGTCATGGAAATAAAAGGAAGAAGGGAACTCTAGAGTGACTGTGAGCATGGAAAGATGGAGAATATGAGGTAACACACGAGAAAGCCATAGGGCACTTACAAGAGGGACAGGACACTGTGGGCATCACTGGTTCATGTATGCATGCCTGCATTGATGGTGATTCATCAAAAACTAGTGGGCAGGAAAAGCACCTGTCTGTAGACATGGACAGAGTAAGTTAACTATTAGCTAGAAGTAGGAAAGTAGACAGGGGAATATTGGCAGTGTGTGTCCAGACTAAAGAAAGATCAACAGGGATGGAAGAGAGTCTGCAATGGAAAAAGACCATTGGCCAGTAACTGATTACTCACAAGTGGTTTGGTTCACTTGACACTACACCACCAAGAGTGATTTAAAACTTTATCAACAGAAGATGATGAAGTGAAGCAAAGAACAAATTTCCTTCCACAGCATTTCAGTGACCAATCTTATCAAGCACTTATCTTAGAGTGGGCAGGGTATGTGAAATTGTACCTTGCTAGGTAAGTTAGGGAGCACAAAATATGTGCACATTAAAAAAGAAAATCCTGCCGGGTGGTGGTGGCCCATGCCTTTAATCCCAGCACTTGGGAGGCAGAGGCAGGTGGATTTCTGAGTTCGAGGACAGCCAGAGCTATATAGAGAAAACCTGTCTTGAAAAACAAAAACAAACAAAACAAAAAAAACCCAAATAAACATAAAACTCTAAAAAAGAAAATCCAAACAGAAGCAATCTATGCTCTTGACCACCATAGTAAACTATCTTCCAAATTCTATGATAAGTTTTTTGAACCTCAAATTTTAGATTCAACAGAGAAAAGTTGCTAGCTTTTGCAAACAAGAATATATGATATTATTGAAGATTACATCCTCCAATAGATAACAGCCACACACACAGAAGGAGAGAGAAACTAGTTATGTAGTAAATATAAGTATATTTTTTACAACCTGGCCCCTGTGAGGACAGCAGGTGAAGTGACTGAGAAGTGATATATTCTCATAGTTAGGCTTTTATTGCTGTGAAGAAACACAATTGAACACAGCAACACTTATAAAGGAAAATATTTAATTGGGGCTGGTTTACAGTTTCAAAGGTTTAATCCATCATTGTCATGGCAAGAAGTATGGCAGGAGGTAGGCAGATATGGTGTGGAGACAGAGCAGAGAGTTCTACATCTCCATCTACAGGCAGCAGAGGGAGACTGCCATACTAGGCCTAGATTAAGCTTATGATACCTCAAAGCCTTCTGCCACAGTGACAATCTTCCTCCAACAAGACCACACCTCCTAATAGTGCCACTCCCTATGGGCCAAGCGTTCAAACACATGGGTCTATGGCATAGCAATAGAAACATGGTTTAGAAGAACTAGGGTGAATTAGAAACAAACATCAGAAATTTCATAAAGGACATGGAGCTTGAAAATCTAAGAGACAGGGCAGACAGATTGAGCAGGAACAGAGATCATAGCCATCCTCAAGGTTGCTGGATTCAACCTTGATTAGCATGCTTCATTGGCTGTAGCTTTTCCATAAAATGAGTATGAAGACACACATGATTGTAACTCAAATACCCCATAGCCAAAGGCAAAAAGAACCAGGTAAGCTGTGACTTAACAGGCTTTACAAAACTGAAACACATGTAGATCTAGGAAGCCTAGCTTACTTGTCACATGTGAAAATAACTTAGGATATTCTTGATAGTGTGGTAGTTTGAGTCTTCAATGTTCCCCAGATCTACGTCTTCAAGGCTTTGTCTCCATAATGTGGTGCTTTTGAGAGAATGTCAATTCTTGAAAAAGTGGAGCCTGGTCACTGAGAACACACTGTTGAAGGAGTTGTACAGATACAAACTTTTCTTCTTTCACTTGACCAGAAGATAGGCACCTCTGATTCACTGTATCTTCCTGTCATGCTATGCCATCTTAGGACCAAAAATCAGGAGACATTAGGCATGGGCTGAAGCTTCCAAAATTGTAAGCCAAATAAGTTATTTACACGTTTGTGTTGTTGTAACAGGAAGCTTACTGGTTCCATGGTCACAGTTCATGTTAGCATTGGAGGACTGCTTCTTTTTAGGAACCTTCCATATTCTCTGCATAGCCTCCCTCCCCTTATCTCCCCTCCTCTCCTCTATCCCCTCTCCTCCCCTTCCTTTCTCCCCTTCTCTTTTCTTTTACACACACACACACACACACACACACACACACACACACACACACACTTATACACAAGGCACTAGTTCCTTGATACTTTATTGCTTATAGGAAAAGAGGCCCCATCAAAACTCTTTCTCCCCTTTTGAATCTACAATTAATTATGAGTGTAAACTAGAAGCCTTCACTAACACTGAGACTTTATTCTGAAGGACACTTCTTGTTTCTGCTTTGCATCAAGCTCAATTAGTTATCCCAAGATAGTAAGCTTTCTGGGTAAGGACCTGGGTTTGTTTTGCTTGTGTTTGCCTCCTATTTAATCCACAGTAGTTTATTTTATTTAATGTGAATCACTGTAAATGGTTTAAGTTGAATTGAATCAAATCTAATGGAATCCTTGGCAGACATCCTTAAACTCCAAACACAAAGCAGTGTACTGACATTCTAGCTAGTTGCTTGCTTAAAGAAAATCAGAAGACTGTAATCTATAGAGAGAAACAGTTACAACACTTTTAAGATGACTTGCAAGCATATAAGGGAAAATGTGACCTTTACCAACACTACCTCTGTGTTCATCTTGGTAGACTGCTACTGGATTAGTAGGTTGTGAGTCACTGCTTCCAATGTCAGAAAATAAATGTTTAAAGCTTCAGTGGAGAGTCTATATCACATGGGAAAGTACACCAAGGCTTCAGTTTGTGGGTACATCTGCTGTCAGTCACCGGCCCAAGGTTGTAACTGTAACACAATGGCCCATGAAGCACTCTTTATGCATCTCACAATACTTTCTTTAGATTCTAAAGTTTAGAAAAACAAAACAAACCAATAAGGTGTCAGGGACTTTCACAATTCTATTTATAAATGTCTCCTAAGATTTAACACTGAACAAGGAGCAGAATCTTCCAAGCCTGGTAGGGGTTTGGGGTATTCACAGAGAAATAACTCTAGTGTTCTGGCTCAACTTTATTGCTATACTCAATGGACAAACAGAGGCTTGGCAGGGAGTGCAATGGGTATTCAAAGAACTGTGTTCTGAAAGGCTGAAGTGTGGCCTCTTAGACACAATCCTAATTCAGTAACTTATAATTCACTGTATTTATGCACAGAGACCTGTGAAGGACCAGAGCTATGAGTGTGTTAATGTGTGGTGTATAATACATGAATGAATGGCTTCTTGAGAAACTGGTTGTCTCTTCCTGGAGAGAGTCATCTGCATACAGTCATAAAAACAGTGTGAGGCAAAGCATAAGAGAAATCCCAGGATGCTTCTGCCATGGATGTCTGTACAGGCCCAGTGAAGGTGATGATCTGTACTGAGACTCCTCATCCCCCTCTGCCTGTGGATGGAGGTACAAGGCTACTTAAAGCAAAAGACACAAGGTGAGCAAAGACTGTGATGCTCTACTTCTCTGGGGAGAAATAAGCAGAAGGAATCTGAGAAACCAGGACACTGCAGGTGCTGAAGAGGACAAAGCCACAAGGGAGGAAATGTACACGGAAAATTCTTCCTGCAGAGTAATTTTGCCCAACGCTAGTCTGTCCTGCTCTGGAATCTCCAAAGAAAACCCACATTATTTATGTGCTATGACCAGCAAATGTCAAAGGCCAAGAGGAGCTGAGAGTTATTGAGCTAGTTCAAAGCAATCTCGATTATTGAAAATGAATGAAATTGAATTCCACTTCCTACAGAGTCAGTCATTTATTGAGAGACAAAAGCAATTAATATTGAAAATAAAATAATTGTGAACTTCTGAACTAAATTACCATGCATGCATAATGTAGTGTCACATCAGTCTTTGAATGCTTCCCACATTAGGAACTGCAAGGCTGGTCTCTAAACTGCAGCCTCCTCCAACCTTAGCATTTCTTTCTTCTCCCTCTTCCAGAAAGAGGGTCCCAAGAGTAGCAAAATCATTGCTCAGAATTTAAGATATGTATCCAGGTTCGGATTTGGGAATTTGATGTGTAGAGTTATTCTATCCACTAATAAATTTAGAAAAGAAAAAAAAATAAGAAGCTAATGAGGCATCTCTGGGCTCACTGACAGAGGAAGAAATCGTTTTATTGCTCTTTATTTAGCACTGTCATGATGAGCATTTGGTAAATGAGTCAGCTATTGACAGGTACCATTGTATACCTGGTAATTGTGCTGAAAGCCTTGAGAATTCAGCTTGTAATGCAAAGACAGTTCCCAACTGATTATGGTTCAAATAACTGACTATTTTTGGCCTTTGAGATGGGGTAAAAACAGTATATACACAGCAGAAAACACACTTATGAATTTGTTCTGTCCTGGGCTAGTGATGGTCTCTCACAATGTTTCATAGCATCCAGTCACATCTGTTGTGGATGGGCCTGGGGATGTTTGTATTTTGATGCTAATTCCATCTCCTGGGAAGGGCAGCAGACAAGGAGTGAGTCACATGTCCTCATTTGACTTCTTCTGAACCAATCCCCTAATGAATAACGGAGACAATCACTGTGTGAGTAGGAGGGACTTCCGGGTTGGACAGAGGAAAAGAGGAAGCAGGAATTAGGTCCTTTTGGACAGGGATAGACATGAAGGCAAGATGTAGCTACGAGTGTCTCCTGGTTTCAATGGTGAATCTGTCAGGATTTGCCACTGGAGGATTCAGATTTAATAAGGCTTACAAGATTAGGATTTTAGTTGCTGTGCCCAACAACTGAGTTTTCATCATTTCTGAACTAACTTTGTGTTGTGTTTTTCTTTACATGGCAGCTCATCCAGGTTCAAGAGAGAAAGGGTTCAGAAAAGAAAGGATTCAAGAGAGAAAGGCAAAGCGTGGGTTTGCCTGTGGTGCACCACAAAGGCTGTGGGGGATTTGAGGCACGGGGGTTGGCATGGTAATGACCATCAGTGTGAACTTAGTGAGTTGTATGGAGACATTTGGGGAGCTCTGGACAGAAAGTCTCCATGAGATGAGAACAGGCTGGCCAGACCACCGGGGCTGAGAGTAGCAAGGTACAAGCACAGGAACGTGCCTGTTTGTTTATAATATTTACTGTAACACACATCTCCCAGAGACCTGAGTCACAGAGTAACCAATCATGCAGCGCTACATCAAATGAGTCTGTTCAGCTGTCAGGTGAATGTGAGTGTTCTGCATATGTTTAAGGTGGGCTTTGCCAAAAGCATAATACTCAGTGGGATAGCTTTTGTATGTTCCCTGTTGCTTTACATAGTACGATACATGAGGATGCTTTATAAAAAAAAAAAAAAAAAAAAAAAAAAAAAAGATATTTTTTGTTTAGAGTTATGGAAATTGGAAGAGCAAGACCACGGTGCCGGCAACTGGCACAAGCAATGGTGGAATGGTGAGGCCGATGTATGACAGAGGAGGGAGAGAGAGGAGGGAGGAGAAAGGGAGAAGGAGGAAGGGAGGCAAGGAGGGAAAGAGAGAAGGAGATAGGGAGGGAGGGAGAGAAAGGAAGAGAGAAGGAGGGAAAGAGGGGGAGAAATCGAGAGGGAAAGAGGGAGGGAGGGATAGAGATACAATAAACCACTCCCAAGAGAACTTACTCCACAATGACATGCACACATTCTGCTCATAATGATGTCATCTCTACATGCCAAGAGCATCACAGTGGCAAGGACCTGTCAGCATGGGTTTGCAGGACGCATGCACACCAGAGCAAGTGTGTCAGATGCATTTTCAATTGCCAGTGAGTTTGTAGGGCTGGTCTCATCTCAGTTTAGGAAAAGTTAGGCATAAAAATGTTATAACCTCTGGGCAGTGGTGGTGCACACCTTTAATCTCAGCACTTGGGAGGCAGGGACAGGCAGATTTCTGAGTTCTAGGCCAGCCTGGTCTACAGAGTGAGTTCCAGGACAGTCAGGGCTATACAGAGAACCCTATCTCAAAAAGCCAAAGGGGAAAAAAGGCTATAACCATACACATCCCAGAGGAGCTCTTTAGGTTTGGGAAAACACTACAATTTCCTGAAAACTTTATTTCCTGATACATGTATTGCTTTTGGAAGCAAGTTTACTTGTGTAGGTTTCCATAGGAGTTCAATTTGTGATGAGGCTTAAGGTAAGGCTGATGGGGAACATTGAAGAGGGGTGGGGCTGAAGGGGGGAGAGCAATATGGACAGTAACTGGTTCCTTTTGCCAAGGACATCTGACTCTGTCCACAGTACATTCTAGAGTCACTAGAGCCAGAGGCCTAGCCACTGGCATACTTTAATCTGTCATGAAGTGGTAAAGGTCTAGCAACACATGGGAAGAGGCCTTGTAGGATCTGCCAACACCATGTTTTAGTTAGGGTTTCATTGACACTAACATTCAAAAGACAGTATGACCACTTTTATATGGAAAGTATTTAATTGTGGCTTTCTTATAGTTTAGAGCTTTAGCCTCTTATCATCATTGTGGGAAGCATGTGGTAGACAAGCAGAGACGATACTGTAGAGGCAGCTGAAATTTTACCTCTGGATCCTCTGGCAGCAGGAAGAAATGGTGAGAAATGGTCCTGCCTTGAGCTTCCTAGACCTTGAACTCCACCCACCTAGTTAATGATGTACCCTCCAACAAAGCCACATGGTCATTCCTCCTAAAAATGCCACTCACTGTGAGCCTGTAGTTGCCATGTTCACTCAAACCTCCACACCATCAATGCCAGATACATAAAGATATTTTTTAGTGCTGCAGGAACAGAGTTTCATTTCTCTATCCTGGGGCAGCAATAAGGAGCCAGCCATCACTGATATTCCTAACTCTCATTCATCTTCATATTGAACCTAGAATGTAGGGCTTCAAGGGGTCAAGAAACTGGCTTCCTGCCAGTATCAGGCTAGGTAGAAACGACTAACACATGACGTGGCAAATATCATCAGCAAGAGGCAACAGGATATACAGGGGCAGAGATCAGAAATGTCTTAAAGAATCCCGACAGAAATTTCTATCTAAGTATGATGCTGTCGTCTTAGAAGAGGCCTGGCTAATATGTGAACAGTTAGACCAGAGCCTACTAGTCTAAGTGACTACTAAATGCCCAGCTAGCCTTAATGTACACATAGATAGCTTAGGACATCGATATAAAACATTTGAGAATACAGACGGCACACATAGCCATTCCTCTTAGTCTGTGATTACACTCTCAGTAGCAGTTGTCTGTAGTTGTCTGTGATCTAAGGAAGCAAAACTCAAATATCTGAATTAAGAAATTAACAGGTTAAAAAAAAAAAAGCCAGGCGGTAGTGGCACACGCCTTTAATCCCAGCACTTGGAAGGCAGAGGCAGGCAGATTTCTGAGTTCGAGGCCAGCCTGGTCTACAGAGTGAGTTCCAGGACAGCCAGGGCTACACAGAGAAACCCTGTCTTGAAAACCCAAAAAGAAAAAAAAAAAAGAAAAGAAAAGAAAAGAAAAAAAATTAACAGGATATAAATAAAATTCAGGAGTATGAAAAAATCTCTAGGTACCCAGCTTTATCCCACCTTGTGATCTGAATATCCTTTTGTCCAGTAGGTCCGCACAGCATACACAACCCACCTGTGTATCATTACAGCCATCTGTGTTACCAGCTTATGGAATGTAGTGCCTGTGAAAAAGGTTTTGATGCTTTAAAAGTGGACCCCTGGTGCAGGAGAAGTGATACTGGCCACTTAGACATGCGAAAGAGGAAGAGAGAGTTTCCTCTGACAGAAAAGGAGAAAAGTTCTGAATGGGAGAACAGGTGTGTTGTGAGCTCAAGTTGTTAATCTTCACACTAAGCTGTTACTGGTCCTTTCCCGCTATGATGACTTTATGAACTAGACCTGATCATAGGCATGTGCATGGGAGAAACAGTATGTGCAGGTTCCATACCTTCTGGAGATCGGGTCTTCACACTATAGGCTGTGGATTCATAAAGTGGAATAGTTCTTGACTACACTGTATTCTTAGTGTACTGAGAAGCTAGGTCTCAGGACTGAGGCTGTAGCTCAAAGACCAGGTTTGATTCTCATCATTCACATGACAACTCACTACTCTTTGTAACTCCAGGCCCAGATGATCTGATACTCATTTCTGGCCTCTGAAGAGACCAGTCATACAAATAAATGGTGCACAGACATATATGCAAGCAAAACACCGATACACACACAAAAAAATTAAAAACTAAAATAAATAAAGTAATTTTCAGGTTTGTAATTTAATGTCTGGACAAGTTTGTAATCAAAAAAATAGAAAAGCAATCAACCATAAGTCTTACCTGTCCATAGCTGACCAGTATCAGCATTTGGGCACATATCTCCCATACTGTTGATACATATACATTCCAGGTATATTTATACTATAGATAAAAACCACATATCATTTTACAACTATTTTCTATTTTTTTAGGATAAATACTATGTCCCAGGATCTTTTACATTTTTATAATATAATTTTAATATTTAATTACTCTGTTGCATCTCAGTTGGCTTAATTCAAGCCACTCTTCATATGCACTTAATTTGTTTCCATTTTTCACTTTTATAAATACTGTGAGATTCCTGTTTCTTGCCTTGCTTTAATTATTTCCTCAGGGCACACTCCTAAAAGTGGAATGGCCTGCTTAAACTCCTGCAGCTTTGGATATATGATGAAAGAGATTCAGCCCAAGCCAATGCTGGTGTGGCCTTCCAGTGGCAGGAGACATGAGTCATCTCCCCATACGTCACATTTAC